>JAODPA010095698.1:0-22498 GCA_025585075.1 Nepenthes mirabilis | reverse complement strand
GCAAAAACCGCCTAAGGTCAACAGGAATGCCTGGAGGCATCATCAATATCCACTCAAGTCATAAACCCCCCCCCCCTTTTTTTTTATACTCCCCACCGCATCCGAGTCGTTCTGGAGACTCCCCTTTCAGGCTCCGGGATGGTCAATAGTTTTAGTCTCACAACATTGACCACCAAAGAGAAAATTTGGGAAATGTCCTGGGGGGATGATTTTTGGAATATACGGTTGTTACGCTCCCTCCATATGAAGTAAACCGTGGCGGCCAGGGATAATCTTTTAGAGACAGCCATAAAGCTTTTCCCTTTACAAATAGAAGCAGCCCAAGATATATTCTGATTCCACTCGGGGTGGGGCCAATGAATACTGGAATGTCTTCGAACAAGATCCCATAATGCTCTGGAGAAATGGCAAGAAAAGAAAAGATGACCAAGGTCTTCATTTTCTGTATTGCAGAGAGTGCATCGAGGAGACAGGTTTGGGATATAATGGAGGCGGTCAAGAGTATTCAATCTATTCTTAACGGCAAGCCAGAGAGTAAAGGCGTGGGAAGGGATATGGGAAGGACCCCACACCAACTGAGCCCAATAAACCTTAGGTTTGGGAGGATGGATGAGACGGTAAATAGACTTAGTCGTGAAAATGCCCTTGACATTCCCAATCCACCTCAAAGAATCTTTTTGATTACTGCGGGGAGGACTTTCCGGCATATGCATTGCAAGGTAGGAAACCTCAGTGTCAAAAGGGTTAGGCCAAGACCATTTGTTATTCCTGATTATTGCATCAACCTTAGCATCCCAATTCAAACCCGAAACAAGGCGGGTACGATCAGTACTCACCTCACTCAGGGGGCCAAGGGGGTGCCAGTTATCATACCAGAGGAAGGTATCAGAACCATCCCCTATGTCCTTGACAGAGTAGGCACGCATGAAAGTCCTCAGTTTCATAATCTTGCGCCAGCTCTAAGGGGCAGATGTCGGGATTTTCAGGGTCCAAATGCACCGATCTTTGATTCTATTCTTATAAATCCATGAAGACCAGGCCGAATTCGGGTCTTTAGTTAAGAGGCGCCAAAGGAACTTACAATTCAGAGCCTTGTTTTGATCCAACAAGTTCTTGATACCCAGCCCACCTTCCGACTTGGGGGAGCATATATCATGCCATGCTACTTTAGCACAGACTCTGCCTTCGGAAGCACCATTCCAAAGGAAGCGGCGAAGAATGCACTCAATTGCTTTAAGGATGGTTTTGGGCAAAATAAAAAGAGAGGCCCAATAAAGGTGGATAGAAGAGAGAATGGAGGCAACGAGTTGCAATCGCCCACCAAAGGAGAGCCATCTACATTTCCAAGATGTAGTCCTCTTGGTGATTCTGTCAGTGAGAGAATTGCAATAAGAAACCGAGAGTCTAGAGGTGATCAATGGGACCCCCAGGTATCTTATTGGAAGTTTGCCCATTTTAAATCCCATGATAGCAGCTATTTCATGATGAAGGGAGGCGTCCTTCGAACAGATGAAGATTTTACTTTTTTCGGATTAGCAGAAAGGCCCAAGGTAGCATGAAATTCATCAAAGCAATCTTTGAGGATCTGGGTAGACTAGGTATCAGCCTGGGAGAAGAGGAGGAGGTCATCAGCAAAGGCTAGCATAACAGTTTGTGTTTCAGCGCATTTCTAGTGAAATTTAAACTGATTATCCCGCCTTGCCTTGACCTCAATAATGCCATTGAGAACCTCCATTACAAGGACAAATAAATAGGGAGAAAGTGGGTCCCCTTGGCGAAGACCTTTACCACCTTTGAAGAATCCAACAACTTTCCCACTTATGTTGAGAGAATACATTGGAGTAGTGATGCACTGGCCGATCCAATTGACCATTTGTGGGGGAAACTTCATGAGGGTCAGAATATTGATAATGAAATCCCAATAGACAGGGTCATAAGCTTTCATAAGATCAACCTTCATAGTACATCTATTTGGGCCAGATCCAAGATGAAACTTATGCAGGAGCTCCTGAGCTTGAAGGATATTATCACTAATCTGCCGCCTCGCCACAAAGGCTGTTTGGCATCTATCGACCAGGAAGGGAAGGGTGGCCTTAATCCTGTTAGCAAGAATTTTGGATATGACTTTGTAAATAACATTGCAACAGGAGATTGGGCGAAAATCTGAAACCGATCACGGGGACTGAACCTTAGGAATAAGGCTGATCAAAGTGGTGTTCAGCTGTTTAAAGAGCTTTCCATGATTAAAGAAATCATAAATTACTTCAGAAACAGTATGACCAGTTATCTCCCAAGAGTCCTTAAAGAATTTCGATGTAAAACCGTCAGGACCAGGGGCTCTGTCATCACCTATGGAGAAGATCGCTGAGCGAATCTCCTCATCACTAACCGGCCTAACTAGGGGGCCAGTTTGAGAGTCAGGGACAGTATTAAGAATGTAAGGACGGGGCCGATTTGTCTCCGCCGTCCCATGGGATCGACCAGATCCCAGAGCATTTTTGAAGTGGTTTTCAATTGGGTGATTAAGCTCCTCCGGTCCTTTAGTAGGATTACCTGACTCATCAAGGAGGGAGATAATCCTATTTCGGTTAATATTCCACATAACAGTCTTGAAAAAGAATTTGGTTCATTGGTCTCCCTCTTTGATCCATTTGATCTTGGCTTTTTGGCGGAGGAAGTCAACCTCCTTAGCCATTGCAGAATAATATGCAGCCTTGCAATGTCGTTCTATGTCAGAATTCCCTGTGTGAGGGATGGACATAGATTGGACATCTTCCAGGCATTTTCGAGTACGCAAAACCTCTTCATGAACATCTCCATTCTGTCCGTTAAGATTTTTGAGCACATTCTCCACCTTTTTGAGAGATGGCACCAACTTGAACATCGCGGTACCTATGCTTTCAGACTCCCACGCTTCCTTGACCAGAGGAAGGAAATTTGGGGACTTGGTGAGAAAATTATTAAACCGGAACATCCCACGTTTACGGGCATTCCAACCAGCTGGGAGAAGAATGCATGGGGAGTGATCAGATAACCTGGCTGGTGGGAAAACTGCTTTAGATCTTCTAAAGAGATCGAACCAAGGACCGTTCACAACGACTCTATCTAATTTCCTGAAGATACGAGTAGTGGTTTCGCGACCATCATTCCAGGTGAAAAACTGACCTTCATGACTGACATCTTCAAGGTCACAGTCTCTAAAACATTCATTGATGTCAGTGGAACTTTTATAGTGCCAGGATCCTCCAAGGGCCTCAGTCGCCGAGCGAATAGCATTAAAGTTGCCCAAGACAGCCCAAGGAATATCACTCGAGAGGCCTGAATGCCTCCTAAGGCTTTGCCAAATGAGTTTTCTTGAAGCCTCTAAGTTTGCACCGTACATAAAGGATAGGAGGCAATGAACGTTATCTTCAAGGAAAGACACATCGGTATGGATAACCTGATCGTCCTTGGAGATAACTTCAACATCCACCTTCTTTGGGTCCCATCCAACCCAGGTTCTCCCAACAGAGGAGGTGGAATAGTTCATGGACCACGTCCATTGAGGATTAATCCTATCAGAGATAGAGGCCGCGTTATTCTCTGCAACTTTTGTTTCAACCAATCCGATAATGGAACAAGCGTGAGTCCAAATGAGATTGCGGACTTCATGGGCTTTCACAACCCCATTGAGTCCTCTCTTTTTTTTTTTTTTGGTAAGTAAGTATTTTGGATTAATGGGAGAAAAATAGTACAAAATAATATGTTTATCTTCAAGTATTTTGACTTGAAGATAAAACATAATACGCTAGAGTATACCCCGAGCGGACAGTACATCTGAATATACAAAAACCTCTAAGAGGATAACGTTTACCGAAAACGACAAAATATGACATTTCCATCGTAAACAAGACTGAACACAGCCTACACTGTTAAACCAAAGCAGCAGCAACACAATACAACACAGGCCGCACCACACATACAGCCTCGCCCACAGAGCATTTCAATCGAGGCCTGGGAGGTGCAAGCATCTGTAGAGATACAGCGGCCAGAACCAACCAATTGCCAAACAATCAAAACCCCATAACAGATCCAGGGCAAATACATCACAATTAGACAACACTACAGATCAGCAAAGGCAACAGCATATCAACTAGACAGCCAAAATAGCACTGGGCAGCTGCATCATCTCCCCAACATCCAGCTAAGGATTTTAAAGCAGAAATCGTCCCCAGCAACAGCAGGACATCTTTAAAACTGAGGTAAATCAGAAACAAGCCTCACAGATCAAGCTACATTAAACAGCAGCATCAACCATGGTGCTCTGCCTTCAGAAGACACCACACAGCACAAGAAGCCTTCCACCATTCCTGCACAATCCACTATGTAGCAAGAATGCTACATATAATCAGCAGCAGAATAACAGGGAATCAGCTTTGATCAATAGCAGAAGATCTTCAGCCAAAAAGCCAACGAACCAACAGCAGCAACTACTGCAAACCAACCTCCAAAGGAAGCCAACATCAGCAAGGATCAAGCTAATGTAGTAAGGCCCAATCCCCAACTCCAGCAAAGGTTTCTAGTGGCACTGCATATCCAGAACAAGAAGTCCCCAACACTTCCTGCCAATCCAAATATGCAGCATGCCACCTTCAGATGGGCCGAAATGATCATCTAGCCCAAGAGAAAATCATCTGGAGTATTACTACAGAAAAGTCATTGGCAGACAACCACCCCAACAGAGCAGGCAAATAACCAGGGGCATCAAGCAGCCGAACACAGTATCCACTGCAACAAGCAGGAGAGAGGGAATCAGGAGAGCCCGATAGACATGGACCAGTGATTCAGCCAATCCACCTCCACGCAAGCCGAACAGTAGCAGCCCAGCGCTCGCCAGCAAATGGTACCCACATCAAAAGTGGCATCAGCCACTTCATACAGAAACAGTGGGCATCAGCACACGGCAGTGCAGAACTGCCAACATGGATTGAACAGCTAAGCCTTTCAGGCTCACAGCAAGCCAATGGGCATCAGCACAGCCCACAACACTATCATCAAATGCCAGGAATTTCCTCTCCTCAGGCATCAGCAAGCAGGATGACACCTTCACCGCAGCAGGATCAAATGCACCCAATAACAGCAGCAAACTGGCATTAATAGCCAGACAATAGCAACACTATCTCACCGCAATTAAGTAGCGAACATATAGGGCACCATCTCAACAAAAAGGAAAATTAGCCACCAAAAGGAACCTCATCCAGCTGCTCAGCCCTCAGCCGAGATGTCCCAATCCAGAAACACATTGGCTCCCCCAACCCAATCAACAAATGGGACACACAGCCACAGAACAATCAGAGCAACATCAGAGGACAGTCGGCAGCATCAGTTCCTTCGAGGTGAGACAGCAGCCCACTGGAAAAAGCTATTGCAAATATACAACAGCAACAAACTGGCAGTGATTACCAGACCACAGCAGTCCAAAAGACTGCTACTCACTCTGTAACCCAAAAGGTTACCATTAAGCAGAGCTTCAATGCAGCAACTAGAGCCCCACCGCAGCAGAAGGATCACAGCCAACCCGAGGTACCATGGCCAGCTCTTCAGACCAACGCCCAATATCACCAGACTAGCACGACAGAGATCCCCAATCCGTCCACCAGACGGGCGACACACAGGCAGAGGCGCAACAGAGCCAGGACAGCAGACCTAAGGAATCGGTAGATCCAACTCGCAGCGAGAGAGTCGACAGAAGCTCCATATATCAGCTCCCGAATCAGAATCCAGAGGGACAAAACCCGGCCCACAGACAGATCCGAAGCAAGCCCAATCGTCACAAAGGCGTATGAACCGAATAGAGCCAAAATCGAGGCCGGAGCATACAGCCCTATCAGAATGGGAGATCCGAATCGAAAACTCAATCCTTGGCTTGCACCGAGGAGAAGAGGAATCAATCTTGTGAGAGATATAAGACCTCAAAGGCCTACATCCAAACCTGAATCAGCAAAAGCAATCTCACAGCAACGGCCGAAGATTCAAGGAACGCCGACATTTCAGATCTGAGGTCCAGAACACGTAGGAAGCTAGAAACGGGAACCGTTAGGAGACCGGGCTGAGCAACCAGGAGGCCGGCCGAGGCCGGCTCTGGCGCCGCTCGGCCAGAGGAGGGTCACCGAAGGAGACAGCCGGGAGGGCCGAGCGCCAGCAAACAGATTTCAAATTGAAATTTGAAATTTGAGACAAAGAGAGAAGCGGGAGCTTCTCTCTCTACCATTGAGTCCTCTCACATTCCAGCAAGCTATGTTAATCATTTGAAACCGGCATAAGGGGGTTCTTCTTTTTAGGCCCCTGGACTTCTCTCGTCCTCTTAGAGGATTTACGGCTCCTACTCTTAGTCACTAATTGAAAGCCAATGGAGTCATATCCGTCCGAAGCAGGACCAGGACTCGGTGGATCGTGTGGGCTCTCAAATGATGAATGGCCGAAAACATCCACATGGCCATTGTTCATCACCGGTCGCTGAATAGCAAACTCATAGGCCGGGGCTCTCAACATTGTTCCAAATATTGAGGTGTTGGTGCTCAAATGGTTGCTGGAATGCTGATTGTTGCTTGCTGATGCCAGGCGTTAACTCCGAAGGCATATGGTTGCTGCGGGCGCCATCTGTTGGTGATGGGGGCATTGGAAATCTTGGGGCAGCTCTTGGCCTTGCTGGAATTGATGCAGTACAGGGTTAACACTTGCTTTAAATTGTTTGGGCTAGGGTTGAGAAGCTGTTCTTGTCTCTGCTGTCTGGATGCTACTGCTTTTTGCTAGTTTAGAATGTGACGGCTGCTTGTATCGATGTCTCTATTTTGTGGTTGCTGGAGTTGTTGTTGCTGAAATTTCAGATCTGGTTTCTGCAGGGCTACAGATGCTGCCGGCTGTTTTCTTCTCGTCTTTGATGACTGGCTTTGATATTACCCGTTTGCTGTGTTTCTCACGTCGATTTGGCAGTGGTGGTCTTTGAGTCTGGTTTTTTTTAGGCTGGTCACTTTTTTTGTTGATTATTTTAATCGTGTATCCTCCTAGTGATGTTTTGTTTTGTATTTTCTGATGTATATGTTGCTCGGGGTATGCCCCAGCGGTTTATGTTTTTACGCCATGTCAAAACATTTGGCGTTAAAACATAGATTCTGTATTTTTTTCTCCCTATAATCCAAAACACTTACTTACCAAAAAAAAAGGCCTCAACATTGTATCTTTCGGATCCAACGTGTGGCCTTACCGGAGTGGTAAATTCCGGAATGCATTTTGCGGAGTGAGTTTTCGTAGTGCTTTTGGCCGGAGTACAATGTGCCGGAGTGATCCTTTTCCGGAGTGCGTCTTGGTCCGGAGTGCTTTTTGCGGAGTGATCTTCCGAAGTTCTTTTGGCCGGAGTGCGTTTTGATCACAGGGGGTTGGAAAGCAATGCTTCCCCTCTGGGTTGTGATGTACCTTTTTTTCATTACTTGTAAATTTTTTCTCCCATTAATCCAAAAAAAAAATACCTTTTTTTCATTTTCTATTGATTTTGTAGAACGTTGGCCTCTTAGAGGTTGTTATGTACCCTTGAATGTACTAGTTGCTCGGGGTATGCCCCAGCGGATAATGTTTTATCCCCAAGTCAAGATACTTGGCGATAAAATATTAAATTTGTAATTTTTTCTCCCATTAATCCAAAATACTTGCTTACCAAAAAAAAAAGTGTGGTCTTACCGGACCGGGGGTCAGGGATGATCTAGACTGGGGCTCAATCCCATCGTGAGGTCTCACCACCTCAGGGCCGCTAGATGGATGGGCATGTTGATTATCTGGGGGGAGGGGAGGAGCAGGGACACTACGAGAGTGTTCCGTGGAATCCTCGGACCGGTGAATCGGCGGGATGTGAACATCGCACGCCATGGGGTCCTCAAGGAGAGGCTACTGGAGAGCACTGAAAGGATTGTCAGAATGAACAACATTCTGATTAGACCTTCCAAGGTGTATGTCATCTTTCTTTCTGGGGGATCGATTGGGATGGGCTTTAGCATGGTCCACCTTCTTAGGGACCCATGCTTTTTTTATAATCGGACCTTTACTCCCAATTTTCTTGAGGACCTCCTTACGTGCCGGCTTATGTTGGTATTCAATCTTAATCTCCCTAAGATTGTCATCCGAATGGTCGCCAGAGCCGTTTGTGCGAATCTTCACCGATGCCAGTCGGGGTGCTTCGGCCCCCATTTCGACACACACTCTAGCAAATCCCAAACGCTCTAATTTCTCCGTGACCGGGTCAAGCCGAATGGGCTTCCCAATAGCACTCGCTATCCAGCATAAGCCCAGAGGGGTCAAAAACTCCACCGGGATCCCAGACATAGAGATCCAAACTGGAAATGATTTATGCTCTTCCCGGGATAAAACCATCCCTGACTTCCATCTCTTCAGGAAAATGGTATGGCCAGCAATTGACCACGGGCCACTATTAAAACAATTCTCGAGCATTGCGTTCGAGGAGAATCGGAAAAAGAAGAAACCCGACTCGTTCCCAGCTACATGTTGTAGCTCGAACCTGTTCTAGATTTTCCTAGTTATGTTATTAACAGCATTAAAATGCAACCTACTTTTGCTTATACTTACCAAAGAAAAAGCATTAAAATGCACCGGATTACCGTTAAAGTATCCCACGAGAGTGGAGCCCCACAGGTCCTCACTCTGTTGGATAACTTCGGGAGGGGGGGACAGAATTTGATTAGCCAATTCGGAGGGAGAAGGAGGGAAGAATTTTATCGTGGACTTACCTCCATCCGCCCTCTTATCAACCACCGAAGCCCAAGAGGCGCCAGGCATGCCAGCGCCCAAGCAATCTGGAAAGCCAGGACCACGACCTGATTTAGACTCATTGACACACAGGGGGGCGCAGCGGGCCCTCTTGGAGAATGGCAATGTTCAGCCTCGGGAAGAATTAAATGGTCAGAAACCAGAAGGGAAGGAGTTTGATCATATTCCAAACAGCTACCATGATCAGATGCAGGAGCTAGCACTCCTGAAGGTTGTTTAGCCATCGTGGACAGAGGCTCGGCAGGGCAACTGCAATGTTCCCAGCAGCACGGGGACCCACAGCCACCAACCGACGGAACCGGGCCTCCATTGGAAGACTCTTCGACATGGAAGGAACCCATCAAATGAGTATGGGCAGAACGAGCTCCCTTTCGAACCGAGGTAAGGAAATCCCCATCTGGAGTGCTCAGGACAGACGGGGAAGGCGCCGGACGAAGCTTGCACTCCTCGACTTCCAGAGCGAGAGGATCAGGCCGAACGGAAGAAAGGGGGATAGAAGCAGAGCAACGTCCAGATCCAGACATAGGACGACATTTCAGAGGGCTAAGACGGATGCCGGCTGGAGGAAGGGGGGAAGAGAGGTCCGGTGAAGAGGGAGAGGAGTGGGAAGAGTTGGCCGAAGACGAAAATTTTAGTGGCCACGGGGTTGCCGGTCGAGGGATGGTGGGAGAGGAAGGGGCCGAATAGCTCCGAGGAAGAGCAAGAGATGGAGAGGAGGGCACCGTTTCAAGGAGACGAGATGGGTGGGTGGCTACCGGCGCCATGGGCGCCAGCGGGGAGGGATTAAGGCGAGGCTAGGATTCAAAAACCGACAGCGAGAGGGAAGGAGATGAACAGTGGCCACAACCTGAGAAGCTTCTAGCAGCCAAACCACCAGCGGGGCAAGGCCAAATATCCAGACAGAGACAAGAGCCGAAACAGAATCCAATCCTTGCTCCATCTATTGGCTACAACAGAGGGGACTTTCCTGCAACATAAGGATCTATTGCAATCAAACAGTCCAGGCCAGCTCTTCAAATAGGCCTAAGTGGCTTTTGCCCCCTTGGACGGAGTGGCTCGGTTGCAAGTGTGGCTTTGCAGAATCCGAATCGCCTTTTTCTGGCTGTCTGTTAATCTGGAGTGCATTGGATGGAGTGACTCTGCAGATTCCGGAGTGCTTTTTTCTGGAGGCCGAAGTGTGCTAAGGAATTCAGAGTGCATTGGACGGAGTAACCTTCTTCTGGAGGTGGGAGTGCAATGTTGAATACGATGTGCATTGGACGAAGTACATTGGACTTCCTTCGTTGTGGGGCAGAGTGGCATTGGGTGCAGGCTCTGGACTTACTGTTTCTAGTCTTTTTTTTTTTGGTAAGTAGAAACTCTGTTAAGGGTAAGCTTTTTTAAGTGACTGGCCCCACCGCACTGCGGCCCCATAACCCAGAAACCCCGAAGGATTTTTTGGGAGGCACAGTACCACTACCGCCGCGGGGAATCGAACCTGGGTCGGGGAGGAGAGTGTAAACTCTTTTAACCACCGGGCCAATGCCGCGATCGACACTTAGTAATTTCCTTGTTCAATCTATTTTTTTAGGTTGGTTTGTGTTGTCTGATCGGGTTGCTTACGGTCGCGTTAGACAAATTACACCTAGTTGTGGCTTTGATGATGCTCAGGATATGCCTCAGCTCGTTGTTCTAAGTCTAAGTTGGCAAAACACTTGGAATTAGAACATCGTTTTTGTATTTTTCATTTCATTTAATTCATTTAACTTACTTACCAAAAAAAAAAATCCCCCAACCCAACCCACACGCTGGTTGAGGCTCATCAATTCATAGCACCAGACCGAAGAGAGAGCCTATAGTAGACCAGTGGAGGCAGCTTCAGGAAAATGCCGTGAACCACACATTCAACGCAAACTGCCATAATAGTGAATCTGCTAAAGCTAGTGGCAACCTATCACAGGGCATGGCCAATTACCAGCACCAGCAAATTTGGCAAACAGACTTTGCAGAATCGAGTTCCGAGCCAGCTGAGCATCTGGTCTCAGCAATAGAAACCAAGACAACCACTACAGCCTAACAATTCATTCGATCCATCCAATTGGAACGAATACACAGCAGGAAAATTCCTAAGCATTCAAGCATAGCAGAGGAAAATACCTAACAACAGCAACCCACAGCAGTTGCATGCCAAGCAATGCTCCACGAATTGGCAACAAAACAGAATGAACTCCATCCGAACAGAAGGGAATCTTGCAACCAAACAAGTCCTCAGCCATCTCTTCTGCCCACAACCTAATAGTCCCAAATCAGATCTGCACGGGCATCCCCCAACCCGTCCAAACAGGAAGGAACACACAGGCATGGGGACATCAGAGCCAGCGCCGTAGATAGCAGCTCCCGAACCAAATAACTTCAGTCCCAGATTCACCAACCAAGAAAAGGAATCCATCAGCAACCCTAGACCGAGTTTCTCCAACGTTCCCGCTTCTGAAGAACAACGGCGATTCCCGTCATCCAGCCCCTGATGCTACCTTCTTGTCTCGATCAAATCCCAAGAAGCCTTGCAATGACCGGGTGAATGAAGCCCCTCTTCCCCCTGCTTGGACAAATGTCCTCCTAAAGGCTTCGGATGCCGAAGCAGGGACTGCGAACATTTCCTCAGAATCCATTCCAGGTGCGGCCCCTACTTCTCCCCCGTCCTCCTAGGCTGTTGTCGTCCAAAACCATAGAGATAACTTATGTCCTCCTCTAAAATTCTATCCCCCTCATTCTATTGACGGGGATGTCGTATCCATCTCTCCTCCGGACGAGGTCGTTCAGCAGAGCCAAGAATTTTGGGGTTCCATGCTTGTCGGTTTCTTCTATGAAACCCCTCTTCATTTTCAGGCGGTCAACATCATTGCCCGTAAAATTTGGGCCATATTTGGGCTTCGCCATGTTGCTGGACATGAGAATGGCTTCTTCTTTCGGTTTGAGTCTGATGAACAACTGAACCGTTGTCTGTCTAATGGCCCCTGGACATTTGGCAAGAAACCCTTATTCCTCAAACGCTGGGCTCCTGAAATGGAACTGAATAAGGAAGCTCTCCAAACCTTTCCTGTTTGGATTACCCTCTCCAACGTGCCGGTTGAATTCTGGACCCCATTAGGGCTTAGCTGGATCGCTAGTGGGGTTGGTAAACCTATCAAATTGGACTCGAGTACAGCTCGGATGGATCGGCTGCACTTTGCACGGATATGTGTTGAAGTGTGTAAAAAGGACCACCTTCCAACAAAAATCAGAGTTAAAACTGGTGGCTTTGATGAGGATAGGTTCAATGATGTTAAGGTTGCCTACCACTGGAGGCCGATGCATCCCTTGAAAAAGCGCTCTGTAAACCAAAAGAGCTCCAGGAAGGATCTGCCTGCTCGTCAGGGTGCTAGCCCCAGGCACCTAACCCCTGTTGGCGCCTTGGATGAACAGGGATGCCTTTCTTCTAAGGCCACCATTGATGCTGATAGCTTACAGCTTTTGAAGGCTGAGAATTCGGGTCTTGATCTTGAGACTTCCGCTGTCAATCCTGAGCCTATTGAGGCTCCTTCTGTTGAGGCTTGCATTAGCTCTGGGGTTGGTGTGAACATTTATTTTTTGGTAAGTAATTAATTGTATTAAATTTAAAGAAAATATATAAAGAGCTATGTTCTTAACCAAGTGTTTTGCCGACTTGGGGAAAGAAACATAGAAACAGGGGAGTCCCCTAAACCAATGACATCAGTCATCAAAAATAAGGATACAATAATATTCGATCATTGTAAAGATAACATCCACCGGCCAGAGTGAATGAAAAAAATGCCATAACAGCATCGTCTGGCCACTTCAGCTCAATACCAATTCGTATCGAAAGATCCCCAACGCACTTCGGCTTAAGAGTACAAAATGTACTCCGGCTTCAGCATAGACCATGTCACTCTGGCCTCAACCTCCGGCTTCATAGTGAAATAAGGCACTCCGGAAACCTCTTACTCCGAAAAATAGGCACTCCGGAAATCACTTCAGCATCCGCAGCGCACACCACAACGGCTTAACGAGAACAAAATGTGCTCCGGCTTCAAACATACGCAATGTCACTCCGGCCTCAAAACACTTTTTTTTTTGGTAAGTAACGGCCTCAAAACACGCAAGCCACTCCAGCCTTTTAGTGAAAAAAGGCACTTCGGATACCTCTTATTCAAGGCCACTCCGGCCCGTTGTCAAAAACAGCACTCCGAAACTTGGTCATTCCGCCGAAGCGGAGTTCGGCCTGGTGGTGAATAATGCTTACGCCTTCCCTCCCCACCCGGGTTCGATTCTCCGCGGAAGCACCCGTGGTACTGAGCCTCCCAAAAAATCCTTCGAGATTTCTGGGTTATGGGGCCGCGAAGCGGTGGGGCCAGTCACGTTAAAAAGATTACCCTTAACACAGATTTGCCGAAGCGGAGTTCGGCCTGGTGGTGAATAACACTTACGCCTTCCCTGCCCACCCGGGTTCGATTCTCCGCAGAAGCACCCGTGGTACTAAGCCTCCCAAAAAATCCTTCGGGATTTCTGGGTTATGGGGCCGCGAAGCGGTGGGGCCAGTCACGTTAAAAAGCTTACCATTAACACAGTTTTTTTCTTCTCTCTACCATTTTCAAAATTTCTTTCGAATTTTGAATCTTTCTTCTGCGGTTGCCCGCGTCCTCCTTCGACGCTCCTCCTCTGGCCGGGCGGCGCCGGTGCCGGCCTTGGCCGGTCTCCTGGGTGCTCTGCCCGGCCGCTTGCTGCCTTCCGACCCTAGCCGTCTTCCTTCCGGACCTCTGCTCTTGATTCGCCGGGGTCCTCTGAGGTCTCGTCTTCGGTTGAGCCCTCGTTTTTTTGCTGATTCAGGTTCCCTGACAAAGCCCTGTCGGCCAAGATTCGATTGGGGTTTCTGCAGAAGCCAAGATCGCATTTGATGCGCCTTTCGAATGTCAATGCCGGTTTGCACTACTTTATTTGCCGGAATGGAATCCATTCTGCTGACGTGGAATGAGTAGTCCAGATTCTGCCCTCTAATGTACCGGTTTGGATGGTGCGGCTAGATCGGTCATGGCCTCCTTCTTGGCTGGTTTGATGGCGCGATTCGGATGGTCTCCTACTGAAGCGGCCACCGATGTCGAATTTGGCCGGTTTTGTTTTTCTGTGGATGACTCCAAATGCCGGTTTCAATTCAAATGTCATTGCTAACTTGTGGCCGATCCCAAGTGCGCCTTTCTCCGTTTGGGTCTCTGCTTCTGTCTGGGACTCTTCTCAGGCTATGGTATCTCTTTTCCTTCGTCCCTCGATTGATTAGGGCTTCTCGCATCCGGGCTTGCCTTGGCTTCCTTGCTATGGATGCTGTGGCCGAGTGCTCTGTCTCAGGGTTCCTTTAGTTAGCTTCGGCTTTGGTGCTTCTGGTTTATGCTGCGTCCCGTGATTTTGGGAGCAGATGGCCGAAGCTTATGTGCTGCTCGCTGGGATTGACGCCGACGAACGCCCTGTGCCTGGTTTCTGAAGCCTCTCTGCTTGTTCGTTCCTTGGGGGGAGCCTGGTTTGCTTTTGGCTGGAACTATAGGCTGGAGTGTCTAAGAACTGGGAGTGGCCTTGTTTGGACGCTGAAATTCCTTGCTGGCAGATTTTTGAGTGTGTGGTTCACTGCAATGCTCGTTTTGCAATGCTTGCTCAGATGATTGGGCAGCTTTGCTGATATGGCCGGCAAGTGGGTCGGTTCTGGCTGGCTCTTTATCTGGTGGGTTGCATTTCAATTCCTGTAGGCAGTTATGCAATTGCCTTGTGGCTTGGGTGGGTCTCCTCTGTTCTGCGGATGCATGGCTAGGGATGATTCTGATGTAGAAGCGTGCTAGTTTGGAACGCTTACATGGAATAGATGTAAGCTGGTTTGCTTTTCTCCCACTTTTGTGAGAACCTTTTCCTTGCCTTGCTGATTCTGTTGGGGGAGGCAGCTCATGTGCTTTTTTTTTTTTTTTTTTTGGTAAGTAAGAATTTTGGATTTATGGGAGAAAAAATTTACAAATTTGATGTTTTAACTCCGAGTATTTTAACATGGGAGCAAAACATAAACCGCTGGGGCATACCCCGAGCGACAAGTACAACTGGAAGTACAAAACAGATCTCAAGGAGACCAACGATCTACAGGACCAATAGAAAATGAAATATAAAACAGTACAAAACAGCCGGCGCTATAAAGCCCCGCAGCAACCTAGAACATCCCCAATATCTACATAACTATGGAAGCCAGCGCAGCAGCAACTTTGTCAACGCCGTCAGCCTACGAAGACAGTACTGACATCCGAGAGGGACAACAGCTTGCACCGTATTCCTCCAGCAGCAAAAACAGCAGTTTCCAGCTTAACAAATCCATGCCAACTGCACAGAAAGTGAGTATGGAAAAGCAAGGTGGCTGACATCAGCTGCCATCCTGTACAGCCCCGGAGACTGTACCTTACCAACATCTGATGCAGACGCAGGCGTCAAAATAAGTCTATTCACCCCCGCAACAAGCTGCAGACAAGCGCAGTGCTAAGCAACAGCATAGCAGTTTGTCAGAGCAATTAAACCATCAAAAGGAACCTGTCCCAACAGCAGTCTTCAGCATCGGCACTCACCACATACAGAGCCCCAAGACCAAACAAATGCCATACAAGACCAAGGGCCTTGCAGCTAGATCAGCAGTTCAATGTACAGAACAGCACCATGTGCTGCAGCAACATTGAGTGCTGTTGTCGCCAGCAGCATCAGCATGAGCCCAAGGAGACGCAGATTCAACTCCAAGGCCAGCATATAGCCCAAACCGAGTCCAGCAAAAATGCCTCGAAACTCATATGGTCAAAAAGAAAATGCAGCACAAACAGAGGCAGCACTTGATTCAGCATTGAACAAAGTTCCAACCACCCACTGCATCACAACTCGGATGCATACCACCCAAGTAAACAACCTTTACCCACATACTTTCAACCCCAAGCCATCTAGTTGGCCATACCAGCGGCTTGCTAAGCCAGCAGGAATACAAACAGATCAGCAAAACAATATCCTTACTGTAGTTTCCAACCAAGAGCACACTCACCACAACAGGACGAGAAATTTAAGAACCAACTATCCTCAGTCAGCCACTCAGCTCACAACCGCATGAACCCAATCCATAAGCACACAGGCTCCCCCAACCCAATCATCAAAAGGGACACACAGCCAGAGAAAAAAGAGTAACACCCAAGGGTATTCAGCTGCACCAATTTCTGCCAGTTGAGCCAGCATCCCACCATAAACTGCAGTCAACTCTTCAACCTAATATTAAAATCAATATTAGGTCATGGCAGCATCAGTATTAAACCACCTCAGTGCCAAGAATCAGCAACATCAACATCAACAAAATCAGCTCAGTGAATATCCCACCAGCATCACACTCCAGCCGCTTCTGCACACCAGTTTGCAAAAAAGCAGCTAATGCCTCAGCAGGACAATATCGGCACCTTTAGCTACAACTGTAGGATTCCATGATGCCTAACAATATACAATAGCTCTCCTCAAGAGCAACATGAACACCTGCATGAGCAGTTGCTTTTCACAGCAGCATAGCAACAAGGCCCAGTAGACTGGAACAGACTCAGTCATACAAACCAAGACAGTCCCAGCTGCCAACCTATCCAGTGATCCAGCAGGACACCATCATACTCCAGCAAAAATAGAAGCCCATTCAGCAGACAAATAGAAAGCACTGCAGAGGCAGCAAAATTCAGCAGCAAGAACAAGAAGGATGCTCCTGATACAGGCAGAAGCAACATAGTCAATAGAAGGGTCAACAGACCAGAACCCTGGGAGCCACCAGAGGAGACCCCAGTGCTGCTGCTGTTCCAACTGAGGCCTTCAGCTGGCCAATCTAGCAAGAAGACCAGATCAGCAGAGCAACAACAACAGCAACTAACTGGCTGCAAAAGCCGGCCAAAAGCAAACCAGAGGGCTTCAACATAATCATACCATATTGAGGCAGTGAACAAACAGGGCTCCACCTCATCAATGAGAAAAAAAACTGCCAGAGGGTACCGCAGCCAGCTACTCTGCCCTCATCCGACGGGTCCCAATCCTTAAGCACACGGGCTCCCCCAACCCAATCAAATGGGACACACCGCCAAAGACAAACAGTGCAAAAGCAAAGTACAAACAGCTGCATCGAATTCTTCAAGATGAGGCAGCAGCCCACAAAATACTTCAATCAAAACAGAAATCTAATATATCTATCAAAAGAAGACCAGATCAGCATCAGCAAAAACCTCCACAGTGCCAAGAGTCAGCACCATCAACAGAATCAATGAAAAACAGAGGCCTTCACATCACCAATGCATCACCCAACCAAATCGGGAAGTCCATCTAACATAGAGCCATGAAACAAACCACCCTCAACAAGAACAGATCTCATTTCAACAGATCCAAGTTCTATCTTCATCTGCTCCAGCATTTCAGATATAGGCTAAATTCAGTAAAGAAGGCTTTACAACATCTCCTACTCAGAAGCTGCTCTAAATCAATGTGCAACCAACGTTACACATCATCAACAACAAGGTCACCGCATGTTATTCATCGGCAACTGCTATCCAACATCAGCACATGGAGGAGCCCTCCACACCAGATACCAGAAGAACATACCACTGCAGAAGCCCATCAGATAGGCAGCATAGACAACACCAGCAGAAGTAGCTGCCAACAAACCAGCTACAACACACCAGCAGAGGCACAAACAATGTCAAAGAATGGAGTAAACATACATTGGCATCAGCACATCTCCTGCACCATACCAATCCAAGTACACCACTTATTAACGGCCGGAATGTCAGCATCTGTGTCAAATGGACAAGGCTCCCGGAGAAGCCTTGGGTTTTTTTGGTTTTTTCTTTTTCCGAGATCTTGAGGGCTTCCAGGAATCACCTTGCAGCTCATGTGCTGAGGCCTAGGTTAGCAGTTTTGCTCCCCCTTGCTGATGCGTCATTCTCTTCCCTTGCTGGGTCATAATTTTGATGCTACTGTCTTTGGTAGCTCGTGTTTTGGGCTTACATGCTGAGAGAGTTGCTGATGAGCTCGTGGTTTTTGCTGTTTGGTCTGCTGGCATTGGATGGGCATTTTTGATTATCAATCTGAATGGCAGTTGAACTGGCAGTCGTTGTGCATTTTTGCACGTGTTGTCTTCTGATTCTCTGGGGCAGGTCCTTGCTGCTTGACCTGGAATTGCTGGTTAGGCAGATGCTTCATTGTTGGCATCTATTTGCTGTTTGCATTTTTGTTGCACTGGTGCTGTCCTGGTGTAGTTGGCCAATGCTGCTGTTTGGTAGTTCTTTGAGCCGATTGTGCCGTGTTGTTGTTGCTGTGATTGATGCTGGGCCTGCTAAGTGGGATTTTTGGTGCTGCTGGTAAACTTCAATAGCTGGTGGACTCGGGTTGTAGGGGGTTGGAGCGGTGCCTCCTCTCTCTGTTATGTTGTAATATTTTAAAAAATTTCTATAGATTTTGTAGAACGTTGGCCTCGTTGAGGTTTATCATGTACCTTCGATTGTACGAGTTGCTCGGGGTATGCCCCAGTGGGTTATGTTTTATCCCCAAGTCAAAATACTTGGTGATAAAATATCAATTTTGTAATTTTTTTCTCCCATTAATCCAAAATACTTGCTTACCAAAAAAAAAAAAAAGAAACTTGGTCATTCCGGCCACAACTCACGCCTGGCCACTCCGGCCAAAGAGAGTATAATACTCACTCCGGAATCTTGCAAAGGCCACTCCGGCCTTTAAGCGACAATGAACTCCGGCCTTTTAGTTTAAGGCACTCCGGCCAATTAGCGGACCACCATCAGAATGGTCTTCGATGCAGCATACGGTTCCCAGCAGAACAGTATCTTCCTTGTCAACAGCAGAACGTATCCAGCGCTTCACAGATCCAGCTCTTCACAGAACTCCGGATGTTGAAGGCACCAGGCCACTCCGGCCTCAAGAGCATTTCTGTTCACTCCAGCCAATGAGACAAAAGTCACTCCGGACATCCAGATTTTCACAGAACTTTGGAAGTTGAAGGAACAAGGCCACTCCGGCCTCAAGAGAATCTCCGACCACTCCGGCCAATGAGATAAAAATCACTCCGGAAACATCACGCAGTGCTATTCCGAAAAAAGCACTCAGGCCTCCAAGCTGCCTCAAGGCACAAAATCACCCACTCCCAAACCGGCAGCTGCAGGTTTTCATGCATGAGAAGTCCGATTTTTCATGGATGCAGCTTTACGCCGCCTCCCAAACTTGTACTGACGCCAGGGTTCTTCAATCGGGATCATAAAGGCATTGCCATGTAGCCTAGCAAAAAATTCAATCTGATTACAATTCTGGATACCCGGACAATTTGATGCCGATTTCAGCAAGGAAGACAGGAATCCAAAAACAACCTTCTCCTCCTCTGGAGAGAATGAGGCACTATGGGCTTGAGAGCCGTAAAAACTAGTTGGAAAGCCAACAAATAAGTATCATGGGGAAACCCATTTTCTACCGCATCCAATGGAAAGGCTGAGCGGAACTTACTAAAGTTCTCAACAGTTAAATCCTGCCAGCACCTGTTCAGGAAGTCCGTCACAAGTTTCCTATGCTCAGCAAGGGCGTCTTAGAATAGTTGACGAGAGCCATCTGAGACCAGGAGCTGCTGAAAAGCCAAGTACAACGGTTCCTTCTCATATGGATCCTCATCATCTGAATCAGAGATAGGGGTCTGATCGATGTTCAGATCCGCGACTGGAATACTACCATCAAGAGTAACCTTCTTGTTCACAGTGCTAGTCCCAGCTAGAACAACTGGTGAGCCATCCAGAGAGTATTTCTGAACATCCGAGAGATAGATTCAGGGTTAGTATCCCTTGGACTGCAGTGTTGAGCTGCTGAGCTATTTTGTCGCTACTGGTGCCTGCTGATGATTTCCAGTACTGATGCATTCAGTTTGCTCCCATTCATGGTTTGTCATCTGCTGGATGCTGAGTGGTGCTTCTGGAGAATGGGAAGTTGTTTGGTGTCGATGAACAGTGCAGTAGCTGCTATGTGGCTTTGAGTAGATGCTGGTATTTCTGATTTTTTTTTGGGTAAGTAAGTATTTTGGATTATAGGGAGAAAAATTTACAGAAACTATATTTTTTACTCCAAATATTTTGACTTGGAGTAAAAACATAAACCGCTAGGGCATACCCCGAGCATCAAATACAACAGGAGTTCATAAAAAAGTACAAAAAAACAGTCCTCAGAGAGGACAAACGATCAACATAAACTACAATGCAGCATGCATCCACCGAGAGCCAAGCAGCAGCAACACACACTTCCAGCCAGGGGGAGAGACGCCCAGTATATTTCAACAACATACAGGGCAGAGCAGCAGGTAGAACAAACTGCACCAAACCACAATTCCAGCAAAGGCCACAAAAAGGGGCAACTCATCATCAGCAATATCCACACTGCCAAAATGAGCTATCAAACCAGCCGAGGACCTGTTCAGCCCCACCCGGAAAGACAGCACCTGAAGACCTCAATATGTGGGCACAGCGAAGGCACAAAAGAGCAGAATCCTCAATACAACTCCAACTCTCCTCAACCTGCAAGCAGCGCCACCCACAACCAGAGCAAAAGGCAAAAAACAGGAGCGGGATCCAAGCTTCACTTCACATCAGACAGCAAACAATTGCAATTTGCATTCCGGAGACAACCAGAGATGCAGGTAGCCAACCAATGCAACCCCATGAAAAGGCAGCTGCCAGCAGATTACCAATTCCACTATCTACAACATTAACCCATTGGAGCCAAGGACCACGAGCATGCAAATAGGCTGGAGCACCCCCAGCCCATTAAGGCAGCAAGGGCACTCCAGCAAACATCCACAAATTCTGTGCCCCCTTTAGCAGGAATACTGAACTAAAAAACCAGCACAACCCACCAGCAGAAAGAGAAGATCAGGAAGTGTAGCATATTACCCAAAAATCCTGCAAGACAGCAACCATGTAGCTCTAACAAAGTGGAACAAAACAAGGTCCAAAGATCCCACAACAGCAACATCGGATTAAGATGAACCAAAACAAAAGGACTGCAGCATGGGAGGAGCTGAATGCAAATAACCCATTCACCGACAGGAGCACACAAAGCCTACAGTCGCCTCTAAATGAACAAAGAAACACTCCAGCCCTCCGAGACAAATACAAGGAACAATGACAAGCACCCACCATCTAACAACAGTTCAGCCAATCGAGGGATCACAACAAACCAAGGGAAAAGCAATCACCAGCAACAGCACCCCTACAACTGATCCTGCATCGCAAACATAAGTCTCGGAAACCTCACAGACCTCAACCTAAGGGGCAGACTATGCACATTCCTGCAGGAAGCAAACAAAAGCACCCCAACTACAACCAGCAACAACATATCAATCCAACATAGGACCAGCTACATCACACCATGATGGATACTGTTCCATTAATCACAGCACCCGCCAGGCAGAACCAGACTCTACAGCTTGCAGGAGGAAGTGGCCAGCATCATCCAATCCCCAATGACGAGCAAAAAGAATGCAGCTTGCAAAACAAGACAGCCAGAGCGCCAGCAGCAGATGAAACAAACCCCTTCTTTTTTTTTCTTTTCTTCATTTTTTTTTTCCAACCTACACCAAGGAAAATGGCACCAGTAGGAACAGAGGCCAAAATAGGAGCCGCGAGGAGCCCCACCCGGCAAGGCACCATCAGAAAATCACCACGGTGCATAGGCCGCAGCAGCACATCCCTCAGGGCCACCGAGCAAACCAGCAACAACAATGTCAACGAAAATGCAACACAATTTTTTTTTTTTTGGGAGAAAAACCACCAAACCACCCAAGGAAGGACCGGAGGCCGAACAAATCAGCACAACAAGGAAAACAGCAACCAGTAGGAACCAAGGCAAAAGAAGGAGCCGCGAGGAGTCCCACCCGGCAAGGCACCAACAGAAGATAACCATAGTGCAAAGGCTCTAGCAGCACCACCCTCAGGGCCAACGAGAAAACCAGCAGCCACAACACCACGAAAAGGCAGCACAATTTTTTTTTTTTAATAAGTTCCAACGTCTAGCCAGTGAATGGTTTGGGCGACCATCAACAGGCAAGGAGGTCTTCAGCTTGTCCCTAACAGCGTTTGAAATCTAGGCGCAGATTTGGGAAACATTCTGGTGGGAGGATTTCTCGAAAATACGATTATTACGTTCTCTCCAGATAAAATAAACAGTGGCCGCAAGAGAAAGGCGCTTTGAAAGGGCAATGAGATTCTTACCTTTCCACCTGTGCGCAGCCCATTCAACATTTTGGAACCAATTTGGGTAGGGCCACTGAATGCCAGCAATCCGTTGGATAGAGGTCCACACAGAGGAGAACGGGCAAGAGAAAAAAAGATGGTCATGGTTTTTAGCGTCCGAATCACAAAGAGAGCAATTTGGGGAAAGGTTGGGAACCCCGTGAACACGGTCAGAGGTATTAAGTCAACCTTTTATGGCCAACCAAAGGGTGAAAGCGTGGGCAGGAATATGGAAAGAGCCCCATACTAAGTTGGTCCAGCTTAGCTTCGGCTTAGGGGGGTGAAAAAGAAGGTATGCAGATTTAGACGAGAAAACACCATTTGGGCTACCGACCCATTTCCAGAAGTCTTTATGC
>JAODPA010095687.1:0-22500 GCA_025585075.1 Nepenthes mirabilis | reverse complement strand
TCCAACGAATAAAATGAGAGAAACAAAGAGAAGCAGGGAATGGGGAGAAGCAGGATCCCCCATCCCAGTGCATATAATATTTTTGTCTTTTTAGATGCCCTACATTAATTGTTCGAGTCGGATGTTGACCATATTTTTTAAAAATTAAGTAATTTTCCTAAATCTGATTTAAATAAATTTTCTTTATTTGAGCCTTCTAGGCAACACTTGCTTGTTGATTTTATTCACAAAATTATATGGGAGTACACAAAATTTTATTCACAAAAAAAAAAAAAATGAGACTCAAAATAAATAATTTCTTTTTTTTTTAACGGCTGTCTCTCATCTTCCTCGCAATTGTCCCAACTTTTTAAATTGATTTCTACAGTTATGGGTGGATGAGCCCAAACCCATGCGCTGTTGCCAGTTAACCGTTGTGCATGGACTTGATTTCTTGATCCATGGACGTTTTGAAGTTTTATCGATCAACCCGAGAGTCGAAGTAATCCACCCAGGGAAAAAAAAACGGAAAACGAACCCGAATCCGAAAGCGACTGAAAATTCCGGGTCTTTTCTAGGCTTTTCATCTGGGCGAGTAGTCAATACCCTACGCTGCCTGTGTGAATTGCACCTAGCGGGCGACTTCAACTGGTAAATCGCCATCTCTGTCTCGCATTAAGCTGCGTCAATTGATTTCATCTTCAAGCTTCGATTTGAGCGCTTTTACCTAGTAACTCTTACTTGTCTCCATCTAGCTGCGCTTCTTTTCGCTGTGCGTGTTTTGTTTACCATTCTTTAGAAAACTTAATTGATGCAGATTGATTATTTATTCGAACTGATTGTGCGGTTACCATAATCTCTTGCGTCCCACCCTTCCCCCGAGGGTTGGGGTGTCTGGTGATGAATAGAAGATGTCGTAAATTTTCTGAGGAAAATTGTATTTGTGGGCATGATTGCTATAGTTCTTCAGTGTTCAATCTGAATAGTTGAACAGATGGATTTCGCTAAAATTTTGAAAGGAGTGATACTTTCTCATTGGGTTTTCTAATTTTTCTCTGTATCGGGAAATCTGTTCGTGCATGTATTATCTTGATCATTTCATAGCCTATGTTACAGCTCATATATTTGGAATAGAAACTGCTTAAATATGAGAGAACTTAAAAAAAAAAATTTGTTTGTGCAGGTTATCATCGTAGGTCTGTTGCTGCCTGCTTTCTTGTTCACTCCCATTGCTATGTGAGGTTTTTTTTTTTAAGATATTGCAATATAATTTAGTCTAGAGCAGAACGTGTGATCATGGACCAAATTTTATTTTTTCCTATGTGACTGATTTAATGTGGACTTTGAACACAAACTAGGCTTTTAGTGAAATTCGCACATTTCCATGCACGTTGTTGCAGAAGTTTGTATTATGTTATGTGTTTCTGTTCTGAATTTCCTCAGCAATTTTAAGTAGATTTATTCTGGAATAGAGTGGCTGACCAAATGCAGCCCCATCTCTGCCTTTTTATGTCATGGCATCAATTATTGAAAATGATATGCTTGCTACTCTGGGAGGCAAAGTTAGAATATTTTGATCTCAGTCTTGCATTGTAGTATCTGCTTGAGAATTTTGTTTCCTGTTTCTTTTTCCAATGCGGTTTCTATGATCTGAGGTGTATTGTTTCCTCACATATCTGAAGACTTCCTTCAAAATAGATTAAAGAACATAACTGTATCTGATCCATGGAGTTTTCTTGTATTTTCTCATTTAAATGCACCATGAATTTTGTGAAGGAGAAATAATTTGCAATTTGGCTGTTCCTGTTCTAACCAAGCTTGGTGATGAATTCATATTTATTATCATAATATGTCAATCACATCACACCTTCGATTATGTTGCATTATTATTACATGACTCAGCCAAACGAAGCCTTTGAGTAGCTAAATGAGAACTTTAGAAAAACTTTATTGTATTCCGTGATTTACTATCCTACTGATCATGCACTGCCCTATTTTCTTTCCTTTGCTTATTCCAACACTAGGATTGCTCCATCCATTTTCTTTAGAAAATATTTTTTAGGCCAGCTTTTTAAGCTTTCAAAGTGCGGGTATTTGGTATTTCCGTGAATTGATCGTATCAGACTAAGAAAGCTGTAGAAGTCAGATTGGTAACAAACTACAAGAACTGTAGAAGCTATATTAGTGTCCACAATAACTTTCTGTTTTTTGTTCGGAGAATTCCCCGTTGGCCAAAATAGGCATCAGGATGTGTGGTTGTGAAATTTGTGATTCATAATACTTTCCTCTCTGGTGTTCCACTTATAGATATATAGCTAAATTATTACCCAATCCATCTGTTCCATAATTCATCAAAAGAGCTTTTCCATCAAGATAACATGGTACATGGTTCTTGAATCTTTAAAATTCTCCGTTTTGTCTCCTTTTCTAGCTGGCAGTGTACTGGACTTAAAATATGCTTGTTAGAGTTCTGGATTTTGTTGAATTTTATGGAATATGCCTTGTAATATTCGACTGGAGTTAATTTATGCAGTCCCAAGGTAAACACCACTTCAGCTACCTGCCCCACAGTTTTGAAGATGTGGTGAAGGGGAGGTTGAACAAGGTTCAAATAGCAAGCAAGGTGCCATTCTCCATTCAATCATAAGAGATCCAATGTACAACAACATTGATTATGATACATTGCCAAGACTTCATTGTCTTAGGAGTAATTACTGTTGTATTTGAGGGGTTGTAGCATGGGACGAAATGTTGAACAGATCATTTGCTGTGTTGTGCAAACCTAGGGTCAGACTGAGGTCAGATTCAATCTTTGGCTGTGTATGTAGGTTTCTAATGTGTTCAGTTTGGTTGAAATTCTCCGGATTTTGGCTTTGCTGTTGGGTGAGGTTGCACATGATTGAGGTGTGACTTAGCATTCTTGGCCTGAATTGATTTGTATGTGGATGCAACTGGACTGATTTAAATGGTTGAGGTCTTTCTAAAATAGGTGGATTTGGACTAGTGAGTTTTGTTTACCGTGTTGACGGTATTTTGGCTGCAGGTGCAAGGCTCCCAGTTGATGTGGGACAAGTCAGGAAACTTATGTTGTTACAACATTCTAAAATTCAATTGCTGGAGATGAAAACGTGAATGCAGCTGGAATATATTCAACTGGCCTACTGAATACCCTAGTTTAATTGAATCTCTGCTAAAATATCATCATTTTGAAATGGAATGATAAAAACTCATAAATATCAAATCCTCAACTTCCTCTGAATCTGACAACATTTTTCAGAATACAAATAGGGTAGATCTACAATGACTGGATTATTTAGGCTGTGTTGTGTCAAATAACGTCTCTCTTCTTTCTTTATTTCCTTCAAAGCCTTATGTTCTGCATCCAAAATTCTTGTTGAAACTTTTCAATTCTGGTGGTAAGAAGTGCCAAGTTTCAAAAGTCTTGATTGTTCACACTCAAGCTGAGTGGTTTGCTTGTTATAACTCCAAAAAAAATCTTCTATTTACTGTGTAAGCAATACACAAAAAGATCTTGATGCACGTACATGCATATCACATGCACACTTGCGTATATATTAGTCAATTAATCTTCCATTTCACTTATTTGGCTCCAAAATAAATAATAAATTTATACTAATTATTGAGCTTTCTTATTGTCTTTCATCTTCCTAGAATCTGCTGGTCCAATGTTGAATATCATCATGAAATGATCAAATACTGGAACTTGGGATCATACTGCATACCTACTTTGGCTAAATCACCAAAGCATCATAAAGAGCTTAAAAATTAATGCCATCTCCCAATATTAGAATGGCGTGTCTAGCATTCATTACACCTAGCTCACAGATCCTATTAATTGGTAATTATGGGTGAAGATATTGGTATGGAAGTGGTATTAGTATCGGTCGTGACTATATTGACATTGGTAGTATCGGACGCAAAGTTTTTTTTGTAACCACATCAAAATTAAGAAAAATGCTAAAACAGTCATATTTAATCATATTTTGCATATTTTAAGTGTTTTCGACAATCTTTACTCATTGAGTCAACACTTTATATCAAATTGTACTCTAGAAAATAATAAAGCAATAATAATAAAATCAAATAAATAGAATAAAATATGACACTTATTACCCATGACATACATGCAAGTTATTAATAACTTGAAGACAATAGCAAATAATACACTTGTAATATTGTATTTTTTACATTAGTGAAGACAAATTGGCAAATAAACAAACTCATTCTGAAATTGCATGCTACTCTATAGAGAATAAAATAATTTGTGGCATTATCTCACACTCAATCAAGTTAATACTTGCAAGTAATAATAATAAGTAATAAGCATAATATGATTATGTTAATATAAGGTGAAGTTGGCAAATTACTCTGGTATGTCACCACTCACCACGATGTCGATCTTCATTCTGGAGTATATCCCTCATCTTCGTTGCTTTTATTATTGGACGATTGATTTGTCTATCTTCCTTGCATTTGCCCATTGGTCATTAAAGAAATATCCATACACAACATTACTAAGCTCTTCATTAGAAAAACTCGTGGTATTCTCTAATGTTCTTAGCTAGACAGTTGTGGTGGAAAATGAGATGGGGCTTGGGATGCTCCATATTAATCCAGTTGTCATTGGGGTAATAGGGAGGATGTCGTATCCATAAGTAGAGAAATTAAGCGTGTTTTGTGTACTAGAACTACCACTGTCATAGAGGGGATTTGGAAATCCTAAAACCACCAAAATTATCACCCCTCAATATAATGAACTTTTAGCTACTTAGTTGTCTTTCCCTCTTCTTTTATAAGTTTGCGCCTACGCCTGCTAATTCAATGCCTATCTTAATATCTCATAGGGTGATATAAGAACGGCCCGTGTGACTAGGGTAGAGAGGACGCCAAGTTCATTCAATAATCATACATACATTCTCATTGTCATTATCACCATCATTACAACCTAAAGGAACGACATCAACTCCATCATCGCCTCAACTCCTTGCATCATCATTATTGGAACTAAGCTTGTCCGGATAAGTAGAGCTATCATCATGTTTCCATTCTCTTGGCTATGTAGTAGCAGGATCAATATCATGATGACCTTTATCGCCTTCAAAATCGATAATGAGCTAATTTGAATTACCTTGGCTATTAAGAAATGGTTTTCCTGCTCCAATCATGAACTCAATTTATTATCTTTTTTAAATATATAATTGAAATTAATTGGATTAATTGATTTCTTAATTTGGCTTGGGCTTTTCTAGTGCCATTTCTGATTTTTAGCCTTAAGTTGCCATAGACATAGACTAATTTATTCATTATTTCATATTTTAATCTATTCGTCATCTTTGTCTATAAGCCTAAAAGTACTACAATTTTCCTTACACATGGAGGAACAGGTGGATTGATTTAGAATCTAGACAGCAATCATTTGTAGCTTGAGAGTAAAAGTTTTATATTAAATTAGCAAATCTCAAATGGTTAATAAAGGCTTATATAACTTATAAGCTATAAAATATTAGAATTGACAAAACAACTAACTAAATTTCTACTTAGATTCATAGATAAACAAAACAACTAACTAAATTTCTACTTGGATTCATAGATAAACAAAACAACTAACTAAATTTCTACTTGGATTCATAGATAAGGAGTAACGACATAAGGACATATATAAAAAAAATTAATTGAATAGTGAATATTTTCAAATTAAAATTTATTACATACCCGTTTTATACGATTTATGATGTAACTAAGAATTCCATTTCTGGTCAATCGTCAACGTTAGTATATGATAACAACCGTCCTTGATGACCATTTTTGCTCGGTCCATAGCTTCAAAAATAAACCTCATTGTCGATTCACATTATTGTTAACTAATCTTAGCACTTTAATGAGGGGTTCTTGGATTCTAATTGCTTCATTAGCCATTCTCCAAAATTCATTTCCTAGAATGATATTCTTCGCGTAGTTTCCCATTCCTTTTTTTCTTTCCCAAATTTGGAGGACCTATATTTAATTGATTTAAACAAATTCCTCAAGCCCTTTTTATGGAGATAAATCAATTTCGCTGCTAGAAAGTTTGTGGCAAGACACTTGATGGTAGGGTGTAGCAACTCTCAGCAATTGGTAAACATTTTCATATAATCAATCAGCCACTTTTTATATAGATGTAGCTAGTTATTTTCTTTGCTTCTATCAACACATCTTTTACATTTTATTTCTTCCCTAGATCCTCTAAATTAAGGTTTGAATAATGTAATACACAACAATCCTGTAAAGAAGCCTCCTCTTTTGTATATGGAGTTTCCCAGATACTCTCATTACTCTCTTGTTATCTGTAACAACCTAAATAACGCTATCCTTGCTGATCCATCAAATGCCTTGCCATCAACTTGAGGTAGTAATATTTGTATTTCCTATGGACATTTGCAGCATCAATGGACTTGTCAAAACTATTCTCCGAGAGCTAGACATTAAGAATGTCCATCCATCACATATGATGATAACACAGTTTATTTCAAGCAGGACTGAAGCTATTAATCCATGGCTTCAACAACTTATACTATTTCAAATGAATCTTCATAAGCTTATAATGAGTAGCACCTTTAATCGCTATGCCTTATTCAGTTGTTATATCAAACATAGGTTGATAAAATGGGTTGTTTACAACATTTGGTAGAATATTATTCCATCACAAAAAATGACTAACAACCTGTTCTAATCTTTTCCACAAAGCCTTTACGAGGACTCTTATCTTGGATTGTTTTGAAGCCTTACTTTTATGCAAAGCTAAGTCAATTTCTGTCAAAGAAGCATGTGTGTTCTCATGTTAATCCACTGCCTGCCACTACCAGCTGTATATGAGTCCTACTCTTGGATAGTGAACATGGTTGTATCATCGAGCTCCTACCACTTGTCGTCCTCTGTCCATCATTACTATCACCTTCCTCAAAACGAGATGAATGAATTCTGAATTCTTGTCTCTCCTTCCATATATTCTAGCTCTTGATGATATTTTGTCTAGCTATATCAAGCTTTACATCCTCCTCCACATTCCCTAAATCCATTATGTTGTTGCGCCCATCTAAGCTACCCATACATCAGGTCTAGCTTGCTACCAATGATATCCTTGTGTAAGTTCCTTTGAATTCTTTTCTCCTCCATTCTTTGCTTCTTTTGCTTATTTAGATGGTTATGCATGATCCGCCTAATTTCTCCCGACACATGGCTACATGGAGCAATATTGGCCTTGACATCTCAATATCTTTTTGGCCTAGTAATAAGTCCACTAATAATTTTATCACATAATTTACATTTGAATTTATTTCCATCACCTGATGTAGGATTATAAAATTATCACCTAACAGTCACCCCCATGATCTGCTTCTGCTCTCCACCACTAGGTCCATTACTCCTCCCTGCCACATTATTTTCTGATATTGACATTTAAAAATAGCTGTAGAAATTTTGAAAACTTAAATTTAGAAAAAAAAATTAAAAAAGGAACGTAAATCAACAATTGACAATAATGAAAATTGAGAATAATTTAACAGAATTTGATCAACAAAGAATCTGTAAAATGATTTCTTTTTCAAATAAAATTTATTTTTTTCAGAAACAAAAAAATCAGAAAAAATTTAGGAAAAAATCATGTTCATAAAAAATTGAGAAAAAGAAACATAGATAAACAATTAACAATATTGAATCATAAAACAAAGAATCTTAAAGTTAAGAGCCCTAGATATAGAAAAAAGAATATTAAAACTTGATGGAAGTAAAACAAATTTTTTCTTTCCAGATGAATTTACATTATTCCTGGATATGAAAAATCTGAAAATAAAAAATTTCTGAAAAAAAAGGAAAAAAAAATTAAGAGCCACAACAACACAAATCAACAATAATAATTCAAGAATAATAAATACACAACATCATACTTTGATCTGAGGAAGAGTCTTAAAATTGATGTTTTTGAAGCAACATTGATAGGTATACCAGAAATGGGCTGGCTCCAAAAAGTCGATGGAGGCCCAAAATGACGGTCAACAGATTAACGGCCCAGTTGAAGAGCAGGCCCAAAAGCTGAAAAGCCCAGGACGGTCAACATTGGCGTTGACCGTCCGGGCGGCTAACTCTCCAGCAGATGGTTAACTCAAACGTTGACCGTCCTCATTATGCACATTGGGCCCAAAGAGGCTTTTCTACAGTAATGGGCCTGACTCACTCAGGCCCATGGCTCATCGGGCGGCTAACAACGAACATCCTCCACGAGGGCGGCCAACACGCACGCAGCCAGTCAACTAGGACGTTGACCGTCCGCGTTTTGCACGTTGGGCCCTAAGGAGCCTTTCAACAGTAACGGGTCGAGTCCGTTTAAGCCCATAAATCATCAAGAGACCAGCAACGGTTTTCCAAGGATATTCCACGATCTCAGTTGGCACCAAAAAGGACACTGGCAATATTGGCGCCTCCCATATAAGGAAGGCGCCAGATTTTCTCCAAATCTTTGCCAGCCTAGGCTTTTCAACGGTAACATGCACGGAAGGAAAGCGCCCGGTTTGGAAAGCTGTTGGCCGCCTCACAAGAAAACAATCACGACCAACTTGACAATTGGCATCTGCTCCAGAAGGCAAGCCAGCCGGCGGATCAGGAAGGCGATCACTCCTTCCAAAGAAGGAGGATCCACCTCTCAGCTACAAAAGAAGCCCTGGATGCACCGTCAAGGGTATGCTATCATTGACGCTCTCAATTACGCTTTCTTGAACACTTTCAATCGCATACGCCATCTGCAATACGAACAAGTGCTTTCTGAGAGATCTGCCTTCTCTGCCACCAACGCTCTCTAAAAACCCTAAGGCAACTAGCGTGCCCTCATGGCCGTTTACTACCTTCTCACCTCCCAGATCCAAGGAGACCTCACGTCTCTCTTACATCTGGATCAAACACTTTTTCTCTTTCTCTCTCTCTCAGTTTCAGTTTTTTTCTCTCGAAGACTGTTTTACTGATTTGAACGTCGGAGTGTTTTCGGTGGGACAATTTTTCGCCGAACACGCTGACCTCTTGTTCTGTTTAGTAGTGTGCAGGGTCCAACTCAAGGAACGGAGCGGGAGCCAAGACAAGAGGATCATCCGAATCTGTTCGAAGTTCGGATCTAGAGACGCATCAAATATCAATTCCAAAAATAAAAAATTAAAAAAATTCCAACATTCAACATAAAAACATGTAAATTGAACTTTTATAGCACAGAAGTATGAATTTTAAATATAATTCTGAGTAGATTTTAAAATTTTACTTTGGATGTAATTTTAGGGTTTTAAAAATCAAGTATTAGATCTTATTTTTGAGCTTGAAATTTGTAAGGTATGTGTTAGAAATATTATATATAAACTAATTAAGTAACAGTAAGGAAAATAGATCTAAAACAACAATCTTACATTTTTTCTTCTCAAGCAATTTTGGGAATAATTTCAAATTTACTATAAAATCTGATAATTTGGAATATGAGAAATGTCTGAAATTGTAGGGTGAAGGTATATGTTGGATTGATTTGTTTTTGATTTGCAGAAAGAAAAAATTGAGAGAGTTAGTGAGGAGAGGAATGTGCATTTGTGCATTGTGGTGAAAGATGGGGATGAAAAGAGTGAAGAGAGAGGGTAATCGATGGACAAAATAAGTGGGTTTGAAGAAACAGAGCTGAATTTATCGGTTGATATATTGTGATATGTTGCCTTTAATTAAATACCCTTTAAAGTCATAAACTCTGTAGTCAAGGAGGTTAGTGAAAATATCTCCAGCTTTTCAATTTGAGGAAAGTGTTTCTGGAATTCAAATCTAAAGCATATATTCCATATTTTGAACAGGGATTTGGAATAAGAAACATATATGAGAAGCAGATACAGAAAATGGCACTGTCAGTATTGAATTCTTTGATTTGTTTCTTGTGGCGTCATTTTGAGTGATACTCAACAGAACGCTTCTATATGGATTCCTATTGATGAGGACTTAACCTACTTGATCACCTTTTCTTTACTTATTTGTTTGCTGATCTTGCCTTTTATTTAATTTAGGGCTGACGAGGAACTTGTGGATCCAAAGAAGTATCTTGAAGAGACTTGTAAGCCAAAATGTGTCAAACCACTTCGTGCATATCAGGTACTTAATGCTAGTTTTGATAATGAAACTATCGAATCCACTACTAAAGAATAAAGCTCACTGTCATGGGAGGTTATGTGGGAAAAAAAACCTGGTATGTTATAATCTGCAGAAGAGAGTGCCCAATCTACCAATCAGATGTGGCCTTTGCAATTGTGAGCTTGGAATCTGTTTACTGTTTGTTTTTTCCATTACTAAATCACATGCCAAACAGGATTAATGTAAATTGGATAAAATGAAGAGCTAGATCGGGCATGTTTTGTGATCATAATATGCCTATAATATTAATAGAAAATTTTTATAAAGCAGCTATTCAACCCACCCGCCATATTTATAACTTAGAATCTTGGGAAATCAAACATGTATAAACAGTAAGCATTGCAAAGACAAAAATTCTACGATTGGATGAGTGGAATCATACTAAACAATAAGATATTAAGGAATATGCTATGTGTAAACATTTAGAAGTTGTATCTATATTAGATAAGATAAGGGAATGGCATCTAATATACTTCAATACTTCAAACATAAAACAAATAAAGTACCAACAAGGAATTGTGGCCAGAGGAATAAAAGGAAGAGGTGCACCAAGGAAAATTTGAAGTGAAATTATAAAAAAATAATTTGAAATTACTTTTACTATTGAATGATGTTGTACTAAATCAAGTGAAATGACGAAAATTAATTCATATAATTGACCCCACTGAGTGAGACTTAAGATGGTTTTGTTAAATTTTTTGATGTGATTTCCTCTTGCATGGTGGAGATTCACCCTAATCTGAACAGTTTTTGGTGACACAACATGTTTGAGCCCATGAAATGAGTTGCTGGCTTTTATAATGACACGAATTTGAGAAAGAACCAGTAAGCAGTTACTAAGCTTAGCAAACAATTGGTCAACAAGAAATGCAAAGTGCAGGGAACAAGGCCATAAATTAGTACCTCTGGCAAGCAGGAAATCGGAGGGTGTTTCAGTGGGATGCAAAGAAGGCAAAATAATAAGAAATGCGATTAAAACTGGAATTTGCATTACAACTACTAAGCCTAGCTCATGTGTATGGTTACTCCATCCTTTTTATTTAAAGTCTTTTTTCTGTGAGTTGGAAAGGTACCCCTTTCTGCAACTGATTTTTCACTTAGTGTATTTTATTTTCTCAAGGCTCAATTTGGTTCCACAAAATATTTTAGGAGAGAAGAACTTGAAAATTTTGTCTCGAGTACTTAGTAGATCACACTTTCTTTCAATTTTATTTTTCATTAATTTTTACAAAACTCAAATACGCATCAAGGTTCAAATATGTAAGTAAAGAAGGCAAAGTGGGCATGTTAGAAACTTTGGACTGTCACAACTAAACTATTAAGTTACTTGAATCATCATAGCATGCCTTTGGAGTCATATCACAATGCATTAAGTAATATATGTCATTAAATGCGCATGGTAGGCTGCAGGAAAAAGAAACCTTGAAACTCCCTAAGAAATCTTCATTTTGTGGTGCTTTTAGTATTGGTTTGTAACCCATATCATTTGCCCATTCCATTTTTTGAACAATTGTTGTTGAACAACTGTACTGTCTCCATTCATAGGTGATAATTAGCATTTCTGCAGTTGTAGCAAGATATTCAGTCAACACAGCCTGAACTGCACCTTTATGGCTGTAACCCATATCATTTACGAAGTTTTTTTGATCTTCCAGTAAGATACACAAAGTACATGCGGGATCATCATTAGAATTGTCATGCTTTCTTTCCACTGAAGAACTGGTTGGATTAACCAACCAAAGCTATAGCTGCTTCAAACAGGAGCAAACGCCTCAGCATATGTGATACTTTAGAACTTCAGAATATTTGCATGCTTGATATTCTGCGTGAGAATACTGTAGTGAAGAATGAGTGCTCTTCTAAGAAGAATACTGCCGTGGTTACTGCAAAATTATGCTTCTGTTGTAAATTGTTCTGAAACTACTAAACTTGTTTCCTCTCTTCTATCCTGTGCCACATGCTGCCCCAATGACACATTTCAGCATTATTCTTTATATTCATAGGTGTGAGCCCTTGATACCTTAACAAAACTGCTTCCTTTTTCAACTTACTTAGCATTGTAATCACCCATGTTGCATTTTGGTATCATACAATATGCTCAACAGTGTTAGCATGTAAATTTGCAAACTCATGTTGGGATAACTGGGTCAATTTGCACGTGTTGTTTATACTGTGATACTTCACTGAGAATTCTATGGTTGAAGGATGTCAAGTGCCCAAACTTTACCGTAAGAGGATGATTACTATCAATAAGATACATTCATGAAAAGATGCCTACATTATTATGAATAAATTCACATCATTATGATTGCATACTTGTTGGCAGGGTTAAGTAAGGATAAGAATAATAAGTATAGGAACTTTGCATGATAAGGAGCATGTTTGATTGGTAGATTGTTCCGAACATATAGGGTGTAGAGTAACTGTTCTCTTTTATAGTTCTGTTTGGAATTATTGTGTTTTTTTCCTCTATGGTTATCATTGATATATGCTCCTGCCATTTTCTTGAAATTCTCACATTATGCAACTGTAAGTAGAATATATTTGTTATTAGAAAATACTTCTTATCCCACCCATTCATCAAACCTTTTTTTTTTTCCTTTTTCCCTATAATTGAACTTGTAGAATTTGGAACAGTTGTAAAAGATAAAGTAAAAAAGAAAATGTATTTTGTTTAGTTTTAAGTTGAAATTGTTATGCTGAATCTAATTTCTAATATTTACTGTATATTTGGTTATTGGAATGGAATAATATAGAAATAAAATAATTATTTTCAGGGAATGGAATAAGGTGGGAATATAGTCGGAAATTATTATTCCCATATTTGATTGCTTATTTGGAATAATTATGAATAAGTTACAGAACGTAGAAATAAAATATTATGAACGTTAAAAATGGGGGTAAATTGGTAATATTTTTAGGAATAGTTATTTCTTAGATACAATGAATAATTAATACCAAAGAAAATTTGGTATTTTCTATTTCTTGATTTGGAGGAATATTTATTTACTTGGAATAATTATTTCATGTAATAAAGCAACCAAACATATGAATAAATATTCTACTATTAATAAGGTGAGAATATAATTTTATTTCCACCAACCAAACATTCCATTAGGGTGAAAATTTTTCTTAACTTTGTTTTTTCAAATGTTGTTCTAAATTTTATGATTTTGAATATGTAAGTTCAACTTAAAAAACAACAAAAAAGAAAATTTAGATAAATGGATGGCATAAAATGATGAGATATGTGGCAAGAGTCTTTGATATTTGCTCCCCATTAGTCTAAGGGTCTAACCCCAAGTGTGTGCTTCCTCAGTTTTGACCATTTCCTGAGTTTAAGAAGTTAAATTGTTATAAATGAGAGCTGCTAGTCCTATCCAATTTTAAAGTTAACCCATACTCTCAATGGTGAGGATTTCATTGAGATTGTTTGAACAAAGATTGTAACTTTTGCATTTGCTCCCCATTTGTCTTAGGTCTAACCCCAAGTGTGTTTCCCCATTTTTGAACATTTCTGAGTGTATGAACTTCCGTTGTAGTAAGTTCTTGCATACTCCCAACATTAATAGATTCACCTAGAAAAACTATGGCAATCTTAGCTATCCAAGTTGTCCAGTTAAAATCCTTATCATTTGGAGTGCAAGAGAGGATAAAAATGGGAAGATGCTAAATGTCATTTTAATCTATCCTTTGAGATATCCATACTAATGTTATTGGCAACATGACATTTTACACCTTGGTCTATGGTTCTGAAGGCTAAATTGAATGTGTAGGCGTGTGTAAAGAGGGTTGAAGGCGATGAGAGTGGGCACAAACACTGCACTGGGCAATATTTTGATTACTGGTCTTGCGTTGACAAATGCGTAGGCTGCTCTCTCCTAAACCTCTGTTGGGCTCCGGAATTTAGCTTTCTCCTGAGTGGCTTCTGATTTTGACTCTGTTGTTTCACAGGTTGCACCCCGGCTGTTCTCTAAGCTGAAGTGATGACGAGTTCTGTGAGATGTTTTCTCTTTTTGCCTTGGAAGTTCCACCTTTGAAACTCTTTTTTTTTTTCCCTCTGTACACCATAGCTGGCTGCTTGGATTTGTCATTCAACAGCATTCAATTTCTAACAACTGCATGGGGAACTTAAATTTTCACTAATAAGAAGGGTTAAATTGTTTGGCTTGCAGCTGAGACTTGTGTTTGGCATATGATTTTTCAGTGTTAATGGTATGATTTTACAGTGAAAGACTGGGTTTGCGAGTCTTAAGAAGCCACCTTTGTTCAGTTGTGGAGTTTTACGACTTAAAGAATTGTTTATTCTGCGCAGAGAGTCATGTGGCTTACTTATTATTAAAAAATACATAGTTATTTTGAACTGTGTGCTGTGTTTAAATGGTTATTAAGATATGTGATGTTCTAATGTCTTTTAATTATTTGCTAGTAACATAGGGTGACATGACACACGTATATTCGGTAATTTTCCCTTCAACTTTAACTTGGCAAACTACAATATCAAAATAATATTGGGTATTCTATTTCTTTGCTAATACCGTGGCTATCTAATGCATCATGAAGTGTCATTATCATCTTATTCTACCTGTCTTGGTTGGAAAATAACAACTGGGTATGAATATTATATATGAATATCTATTTCCAGATGATCCTGTGTAGAATGTGGCTTATTTACCATTTTGCAAGTGAAAATATTAGTCATTTGTCTATCCGGTCACTGCCCAGCTCCTGCCCTGCCGACCCCTCCCCAGGTCATTTGATGGCACCAATGGTGCCTTAGCTAGTCATCCATCGTTGAAACAGCTCCCACCCGTTAGCAACTGAAGTCAAGCAGAGCGATGTAGCTCTCGTCTAGAGAGAGAAGCCTCTCTCTGTGGCTTCTCTCTTGGTGCGTTTCAAATTTCAGATTTGAAATGCGTGTGGTGCTCGGCCGATTATTGTCGTCGCCAGCAAGTTTCATCCTCTGAGGCCTCGATAGCTCTCTCTGGATCGTTTCTTTCTTCTTCTCGGTTCGCCCCTTTGGCAGTGCGCTTAGGTGCGTCTCTCGCCGAGGGTGCTAGTTACTCCGTCCTCTCTTGGTTTTCCATAACTGCTCGAAGGTGGTTTTCGGTCGATTCTCCCACCTTCGTCCATTAAGGGCGTCTCCTCTTCGCTGTATTTGCTTGGGTTGTTGGCTCTTGCAAGTTGGCCCGTTTCTTTGTCTGACGGTGCAGTTCTTGCCTTGGTGCCTGGTGCTCGGGAAGGAGTTGCTAGGGATTTTGCTGAAGACATTCTCCCATCTGAAGCAGTTATTCCAGAGAGAAGCTCTGGCTTCTCTCTGGGTTTTCATTTTTTAAATTTCATTTTTTAAATTTCATTTTTCTAATTTCAAATTCAAATTTAAAATTTGACTTTCTGAGGGTCTCTCGCCACCACAGATTATGGCTGGGCTTCCAGGACTAGGCTGTTGTGGTTGCTGTGGCTGAGAGTCCCTGTTCTGGTTTCGATGCAGAAGCTCCGACTCAGGTTGCTGTCTGGTTTGTGTTTTTTTGGGCAGATCTGCCATGCCCGGTTTGTTGCAGGTGGCTTGTTATCCTGCTGTTTTCTTGATATGTTGATGCTGTATGAGGTTGCCACTCGTATTGCGCATCTAGTTGTGTTGTTTTGGACGTGCCATGGTTCTGAATCCCTAGTGGTTTGAGTTAATGGATGCTTCTTTGCCTGAATGGGGGGATATGCACTCTTACTGATGTTGGCAGCCTTTTGGGGATGTCACTGATACTTCATTGCTCTGCTGATGGAGCGGCTGGTGATGCTGGATGTTACGTACTTGTCAATACACCCTCCGAAGCCAGACGACAATCTTCAGCACAGTACCTGAGCCTAATGTAACGAGTTTCATTGCCGACACTATCGACGCAGCCGCTATTCATCCGAGCCAGAGGAAAACCTTATAATAAATATATAGTTCACCTTTCACACACATATTGTATATCACATTATACATATTAGTTTTTCTTTGTTTTCGTTCATGGTACACATGCTGTATGTGGTGCACGTTACCGTGCATTAACCTCTATTTTTCTACATATATTGGCTGACAATGAGAACAAGGGGGTAAGAAGATATTTCCGAAATTCTTTTCCCTCTCTCACTCTCTCTGTCTCTTTGGTTTCCTTTTTTTCCCTTTCCCTCTTTCCCTCGTGTGCGCCCTCTTTTCTCTGTTTTCTTCCCCCTTCTCCTCTGCCAGGACTCCCCTTCCCTCACACTCGTCGTCAATCCTCAACAAGCAGCCATAGATATCAAATGGTGCTCTCATTGAGACAAAAGCGGAGGAGATCAAAGAATGAGCTCTCAAAGCGCTCGAAGGGGCCATCGTCGAACTGACCAACACGATGAAGGCCCTCCGACATGCTAATGACAGATTGAGCGACACCATGGCCACCGTGGTTTCCACAACAGCACAACTCCGATTGTCCTTCACTGAAATCATCTCGTCCGTCACCGCAATCAGCCAATCACTCCACCGAATCGAGCATAACACTAACTGGTCAGTGGCTTTCTCACCTTCTGTGTTTTCTTCCGCCATTACTTCCCATCTTCCAGTTCCAATTGCTCAACATCTTCACTTTCCCCAACCTGCAAATCCCCAACCTACAATCCCTTCCTTCTCTAGCTCCATACCACCTCAACTCACTATCTCTGCTTCCATTGCCACAGAACAAATTCAGCACTCCCGCACTACCTACGTCGATCGACTACCCTCTCCGACTGTACATCCCTCTGGGTCTTCGACCTCATCATCGATTACAACTCCCACCCCTGACAATTCTCTCCAGACCGCCATTACCAGTTCTGCCTCCATCATGGCAACATTCCAGCGAGCCTTCACTGAAATTTCTCCCTCCTTGTCTCACGTCGAGAAACAATCCGTCGAACCACCGTGGCTTCCATACCTTGCTTCATTCTTTTCACCTTCAACTGAAACCCCTGATTCCCAAATCGCTAAGCCACATACTGCCACGACTTTGCCAAATTTCCTTACTCCACACAGCTTTTTGCCCGATCGACTGGTTGAGAACTTAAATCTAATAGATCTGGACTCGGAGGGTGAATGTGGTCAGGTTCTCGTTCCACTTACGGAGGCTGACTCCAATGAGGATGAATCCCCAATAGAACCGTTTCCAGAAATAGTTCCTCGGCCACTTCCTGTGTTGGAGGATGAGCACTTGCTACATTCAGTAGTGAGTATTTCCAGCACTCAACGTTTGAGAGAAATTGCAAATTCCATGGGTTTTCAGTCCAACCAGGAGGTCCTTCTTGATGTTATGATCCTGACGCCCCTGAGGGTGATTACGGAAAAGGATGAACAGGAAGTAGAGATTGAATACACTGTTCGACACCTTGCCCCTCTTATGCTTATTCACGGCCAACTCGTTGTAATGCCGCAGTCTCAGTGCAGACATCTTGCTCCTCTTATGCATATTTGCTGTATTCTCTCCCCTAAACTGCTGACTGGCCCTGTAATCATATCCCCTTTTCACTTCAAGAATGAAAGAATTCGGAGTGGAACTAGGATTCATGGGCCTCACTTAGATGTCATCCAAAAGTTACTTCCACTATTGGTGATCTGTCACACGGCGAAACGTGAAGGGGATGAGGAAATGAGAGAAGTTTTCTATGAAGTTGAATCATCGGAGGAGGCAGTTTCTGTGATTGTAGCAAAGGAGCGTCACCTTGACCTGGAAGAGCAAACTAACAAATCTCCAATATGTTGCATTGTTGCTAGGTGGCAATTAGCCTTCATTGCTGAGCATCATTTGTTGCATTGTTGGAGCTGCCAATATGTTACAGGTGTTTGTATGCTTGATACGGAGGTTTATGAAGTCATGAAGTTCTCACAGATTAAAAGACTATGCTGTTTATCTCCGGTGGCTTTGAGCAGAAGGTTTGGTGCAAGTGAGAAATTCTCCTTCAGTCAGCCGTTCGGGAATGCTAGTTGCCTTAATACTGATGAGAAACTTCAAGAGTCAACGGAAATTGATGATTTCCAGGGTGCGCTTCATCCTAACAAAGAATTGTTGCTGAAGCCTATTAAACCACCGGCTTCGAGGCTTACAAAGCACCTACGCGATTTGTATGGTGCCCTTGACTGTCATTATGGGCATGTCTAGAGTATGACATCAAGTGCCTTGAAGCATTATACCGAGGCCAGAGGATGCCAGTCGGGCAGGGCAGCTTCAGGGAAGACCCACATCAGTTTTCCGTAGGCACACCGGTATGGCTTCCAAGAACCGGAGCTCGGGGTTGTTGTGGAGGAAGCTGGAAGACCTAAGGAACGTGTTGTAGTAGCCTTGAACTGTCTTCCAGTGTATGACCTTGCTACCTGCTAGATACCTGCTAGAATGAAGATTTGACTGCATCATTTCGATACTTGGAGATCCGTGATTTTGCATTTGCTTACCGAACAAGGCTTGCAACTCCCTCCATGGTTGCAGAGCAAATAATCTCGGCATTGGAGGATTTTAAGAAAAGTAATCTCGTAACTCCATTTTTTATTTCCTATGAGGTTGAGGATGGGGGACAGAAAGCTGCCAATTCTACACAAAGATTTGATGAAGGAAATCCTATATCAATTTTGGACGGAATTTTTATGGCAATTCAGGATGATATAGATTGCTATCCTCACCCATCCAATGGTGCAACAACTTGGTTCCACGAGGCTAGGCCTGTTAAGCTCACTGTGTTGGTGTTACACCAAGCTTAGTGGAATATTGTTTTAGGCCCTTGATTTAAATGGAAGTCAGTTTTCGTTGTGTTTTGTTTTGATTTCATGATTTGTATCATGGTGCTTGGGGAATGCCCCAGTATTTATATTCTAACTCCAAGTTGGTATAATACTGGGGGTTAGAATATAGTATTTTTGTAAACTTTTATTTGTTTAATTCAATTTACTTACTTACCAAAAAAAAAAAAAAAAGATGTTGGATCCCAACCTACCCAAATTCTACCTTTAGAGCTCTCCGAGTAATTCATAATCCAATTCCAATAGTGTCTAATTTTCCTGGAAATGGTAACAGAGTTACATGCCTTAACTTTTGTTTCCACCAGCCCCATTATGGCACAGTTATAGGACCTAATAAAATTATAAACCTCGAAGGCTTTAACCCTACCGTTAAGCCCCATCACATTCCAATAGGCAATATTAATCATTGGTAGTGGGAAGCATGGGGGGAATTCTTTTAGGCCCCCTTGAACTTTTGCGATTGGATTGCACAAATTTGATGGCACTATGTCTTTTACTACCCTTAAGCATGGTGAGCAGAGGATTAATTGGCGCAATAATGGAGGTTTGAGCCCTACTCAGGGGTGAAGGGGGGAGAGGGACACTTGGACGATCACTGACTTCGAAACCAAGGTTAGGATTGGATCGAATGGTTGTAGGTACCCTAATAGGATGCCCAGAATGGAGAAGAGCGACCATAGAACATTCCATTTCTACAGGGGGGTGGTCAATTATGCCACCATTCAAATGGCCGCTGGACACAGGGGAGGACAAACACTCTTCTGGTGTATCCTCAGCGTGGTGATCAGCGAACCCATGAGGAAAACTCTTGCCAGCCACTAGCTGATTCAAGACCTTACTATTAGAAGGGGGACTTAATGATCCTAGTCATCTCACGCGAGATAACCACAGCCTCACACGTTTGGCCGATGTTCTTATTCCTTGGAAATTGACAGTCATAAACACCAGGATGATCCAAATTGGGGATATAGAGGGGAGGATTGATTTGAAAGAGCTCATCCTTCATCTCATCATTGAGAATAATCTCAGAATTGTCCTGATATTTACTCTCCAACTCGCCTTCCTGTAAGGCGGCAAAGGAATTGGATACAGATAGAACCTCTTTGACAGGAACCACCTTACTAGAGGCATCAGAATTATGCCTACTCTTAGTTACCTTGCCAAGGGGAGGGGGGATATTACATTTGGCATAATTTTACCAGTAGGCCTAAATATTGCAGTAGTTTTAGGATGGACTTTAGACGACCTAACACGAGCACTCATGTGATTACGTTTGGGCTTCCATTGGTAATTGAGTAGTATATCAGTAAACATTTGATCAGGCAGTTCAGAGGAGCTCCCTGTCTTAATACGTAGTTGAGAAGGCATGGGCGCATCAGCTTTAATTTCCATACAGACACGGGCAAAGCTCATTCTTTCCATCTTCTCAATGAGCTGGTCTAAATGTAAAGGCTTTCCCACCATACTCGCTAACCAGCTCAATCCAATTGGAGTCCACAACTCCACTGGTACGTTTGATAAAGCAATCCAAATTGGGAAGCATTTATGCTCTTCCTTTTGCAACAGCATGCCCGGTTTTCATTTTTTGAGAAATAGGGGATGCCTTGCAAAGATCCAAGGGCCATTCCTAAGACAGTTCTCAAGCGCCTTACAGGAAGAGAATTGGAAGAAAAAGAAGCCTTGGTCAGTGCCAGCCACATGCTGAAGCTCATAACAAGCCCAAATCAGCCTAGCAATGTGGTTGACAGCATGAAAGTCTTGTGGATTTCCATTGAAGTAACCAACCAAAGTATCACTCCACAATGGCTCACCCTGTTTGATTACTTGGGGAGGGGGGGTAAAAATCACATTTTTCCCAATCTCAACTTCTGGTGGGAAGTAACAGAGTGAGGACTTACCTCCCTCGAAGCTCTGTTTTAGCACTGAGGACCAGGAAACAAGTGGGGGGGGCTAGCAGCCGACTCCAAACTTAACTTAGGAACCATGAGCTGCTTCGTTGATGCAAGGACAGAGTCAGCAGTAGAGTCCGGAGGCAAATTTGGAGATGGGTGTTGCATCACTCTCGGGGCATTGACAACCGATTTCACGTTCTTACAGCCTCCCAGATTCATGGGCAGTGGAAGCCCATCACCTATAGGGCCACCTAACTGGGGGAAGTCATGATCTTCAAGTGGCCTAAGGGGGGCAATGCCGAGCATTGATTCAGAGGAGGAGACAAATACAGGGGCTCGGGATGGATGGGTGCTAGAAGAGGATGGAAGGACCTCAAAGGAGTTGGGCAAAGAGGGAAATGAGGGTGGGAAAGGACCATCAGGGGGGTCAATTGGGATAGGTTGAGGCAGATTGGAGGGTTGAGGGAGATTTTGAGGAGGGGTATCCGCACATCTAGAGAAGGGGGGCTAAGGGGAAAGCAGAGTCAAGACGAGAGGGTAATGGTTAGTCGAAGAAGAAGACGGCACCCCACTAGGGCCGGCCATAGCTGGCGGCGTCGGCGATTGATGGTGGAAGAAGCCGGGAGGAGCTTTCTTAAAGGTATCGCCATTGAAAGAAACAATTAGATTTGGGGTGAAAGGGAAACTAAAGCCAAGGTTTATTGGTCCCTTTGAGATTTTAGAGAAGGTCGGAAAAGTGGCTTATCGATTAGTATTGCTACCGAGTCTAGCAGAAGTGCATAATGTTTTTCATGTATTAATACTTCGGAAGTATATATATGACCCGATGTATGTTATTGATTATGTGCCCCTGGCCATCAGCAAAGACTTATCAAATGTGGAAGAACCAATGTAAATTTTGGGTCGAAGGGATCAAGTGTTTCGCATGAAGACTACTCATTTGTTAAGATTTTATGGAGAAATTAGTCACACGTGGGAGTGAGAAGATGAGATATGGGACAAGTATCCTCACTTATTTCCTTAAGGTATGTAATCTCCATCATATTTTGAGGACGAAATTTTATAAGAAGAAGAGAATTGTAAGGATCGAGTCTTAACTTATATCAATCGTGTTTATTTAAGCTAATATAAATAAAATTGAGGTGTAAGAATGTAGAAAATTAGGTCAAAAGGGAAAGAATTACAAATCGAATGAAAACAAACTTGTGGCCCGGGCTGGCATTGTGGCGTGCTGGACCCTCGCCCTGACACCCTTGGGGCGCAAAAATCTAGAATTGGGTGAGCCTACTGTGAACTTGAGTGCCCTAGCAGGCGCGGATTCTAGTAACTCCGCGTCTAACCTACACTCAAGCACGGGTTTATTATAAAAGTTGACTGAAAACACAGTCCACCGCATTTCAAGTGATGAAGCTGATCAGATAGAGAGAGAAAGAGAGAGAAAGGCCGAAGGAGAGAGAAGGGAGAAAACATCCGGGTAACCCGATTCGAAACGTTCAAACTAATAATTTTGGTATATCAGGTGAGGGAAGTGCATTTTTAGCTTCATCTTTCAGTTATTGTAATTTATTTTCATTCTTTTTGAGTATTATTATTCTAATACTCGTCCAAACTAAGATTTTAAAGTAAAGTATAAAAAATTTACATATT
>JAODPA010095676.1:0-22499 GCA_025585075.1 Nepenthes mirabilis | reverse complement strand
TATCAATTAACCGAACCCTGAAAATTTATTTTAAAAAAAAAACAAAAAACAAAATTAACAATTCTGATCTCCGCACGCCACTCTCTGCCAGCAGCTTATTTTCACTCTCGGCAACGCTTGACTGGTATAAACCCTTGCAATGTCTCTCTGCCTCTTCACTTCCCTCGGCTAATCAATTTTCAAATCCAGTTTTGATTTTGTTCCGTTGCAGTCCGCGTCTCACTCTTCGCCTCAATTAACTTTCCAAATCAAAAAGATTTGATTACGATCTTCTGTGTTCTTTACAGTCTGCTTCTCGTCACTTTCCTCTCAGTTTTTTCCTCTCATTCTGCTTAGTTTGCTTTCTCCACCTCAGTTACCGTTGCCGACCCATAATTTCCCATTCAAACGTCTCGCTCCTCACTTTGATTCCTATTTGTCCATCTCCATTTTTTTTTTATTTTTTTGTTGGGAGAGAAAGTTGACGAGGAACCCGCTCGTGTTTATCAGATACATCGATTTGGGGACGACAAATTAAGTGAAAATTGTTCGTTGATTTCATGCTCGCACCTTTTTTATGGTTAGTCATCGTTATCTTTGATTAAAATTTGTGTATTTATGTGAATTGTGGTTGAATTTATTGTCCTTTTTTAATCTCCTTACTTGGGAGTATTTAGAAATCGTAGGGCTTGCTTGAAGATTTGTGTTTGAATTTATAAAATAAAATTGTTAACAGATTTTTGTTTGGAGATGTTTTTGATAATCTTTTGATCAAATCTTGATGAATTTGATCTTTCATTCTATGACATCAACTTATTTCACGTCCTCACTGCCAGTGAATAATTCAATTTGTTCGATGAAATTTTATAATTTAGTCAAATTGATTGGAAATTTGTTATATTTACTGTCTCCTGGAGGTCTATAAACTTCAAATCCAGATATCACATTACCCATGAGCATCAAGTGAGCACTGGTTTTGCTGAATTTTCCTCCTTCCTCTCATCCTTTTTCTGACTCTCGGCCCTTCTCTCTCTTTTTCCTCTTCTTTCATCTTAGACAACAATTGAGGTTCAAATCTTGATGAATTTGATCTTTCATTCTATGACATCAACTTAGTTCACGTCCTCACTGCCAGTGAATAATTCAATTTGTTCAATGAAATTTTATAATTTAGTCAAATTGATTGGAAATTTGTTATATTTACTGTCTCTTGGACGTCTATAAACTTCAAATCCAGATATCACATTACCCATGGGCATCAAGTGAGCACCGGTTTTGCTGAATTTTCCTCCTTCCTCTCATCCTTTTTCTGACTCTCGGCCCTTCCTCTCTTTTTCCTCTTCTTTCATCTTAGACAACAATTGAGGTTGGTCAAGTAGGGAATAGATTATAATACTTGCAGAATGTTGAAGTCTTTCTTATAACTCTCACTAGTCTCATTAGTTCTTTATCTTGCAAACCAATAGTTCATTCATTTTCAACATTTAGCATTATTGTTTAAGACATATATCTGATTTGAGATTACAATGGATTGACAATTCCTGTGATAAAAATTATGTTCACCCTATTAATTGCGATCCTTGCCCCATTTGTCCCATGGCTAGAAATGTATACTTTCTTTCTTTATTATTGACGATTTTTTTAGGGGTACTTGTATTTATCATCTTGAAAATAAATATGGTGCTAAACTTTGTTATAATCTTTCTACAATTCAATGAAAACCCAAATTAAAATTAGAATAATAATCTAGAAAAATGATAATGGATTTGAATTTCAAATGATAAAATTTTTAACAAAAGGAAAATAATTCACCAAAAAAGTTTAGTCGAGACCCACAACAAAAAGGCATTATAGAATGGAATATCAAAATCTTTTAAATGTGATCAGGTCAATAAGATTTCAACCTGAAATTTGTTTATAATTCTAGAATAGATATATACTTACTATTGTTCATATTATAAATAGGATACAAACACCACTTTTAAAAAATGAAACTCCATGTGAACTATCCTGAGAAAGAAGTTTGAACCTAAGAAAAGAAAATTTGTTTTTCTTGGTTATCCCTTTGGAATAAAGGGGTACAAACTTTTTGATATAGAGAATAATGTAATGTTTTATTCTAGAAAAGTGATTTTGATAAAAAAAAAGACATATTTTCTTTTAAAAATAATCTTATGTGCATCACAAAACTGTTTAGGAACACAACATCTTCAAAAATTCTCCCACTGAAACTGTAGAAATCCCAATAAGCTGGACAGGTCGAATACCAAGAGTTGATTTTTCAAGAGAATATAATTCTAATTAATTGGGTTAGAAATATTCTTTATACAATTCCTTTGTGATTTGGCAATTTTCTGTTGTGACAAATTTAGGTTACTTGTAATTAATTTGTTGTAATAGTTAAGTTGGTTCTTATATTTCTTTTTTGTATATATAGAGCAAATGATAATCTCTGCTTAAAGACTGCATGGTGAAATCAAATACATCAGTCTTTGAGTGAAGCATCTCACTGTTATTCTATTTGCTTTCTTCCTTCTTCCTTTCTATCAACCTCACAAAACCCTATTTCACGATTCACAGTCTTCACACAACATGCTTTGTCCGGCCAGGCCTTCACAATTAAAAAAAGGGATTCTGAAAATTTGGCAAAATAGTTCTTTGTCTTGAGTGGGAAATTGCTTTTCTGTAGTTTATTTATCAATGATGACTATGACATAAAGTAAAACTTAACTAATAATGGATTGAGGGAGGGGGAGACTTGTTCCTAATGGCATGAGATGATTGGTGATTAATTTTGCTGATGTGCGTTGCTGTGGAGTGTTGTTTTAATTCCTATCCACTATTGAATTTTGCTATGAATTTTAAATTCAGCTGCTGATGCAGCTGCTATCGTGGACACCCCCCCTTTTGCTGAATTTTGAATTCAGCTGCGGCCCGTATATTTGGCTGAAATTAATCAGCTGTTAATCTACTATATATATAAATTACAACTGCCCCTATAGAAATTTCCACGTGTGTCATGAGGTGGTGTTGGTTTCTGTTTTCTTATTTTATATTGAGCTGCTTGCCGTGGATGCTGATGTTTAAGCTGCTGAAACAAGCAGCTGTAAATTGTTTTTACTTTGCTCCAAATGTGGGAGTTGCTGCCATGGGCGATGAAATGTGTGTGTTGCTGATTTCCTGGTTTATAATATATATATAAGCTGCTGCCGTGTGTGTGGTATATGCCCAATAGAATAATTAGAAATGGAGCTGGCAGCTGATTTTGTGTGCGCTGAAACATTTTTTTGTGGACCCCTAAATCTGAATTTGTGCTGAATTTACCTAAGGATTTTGGGGTTTTTGTGTGCTGAGTTTATGCTATATTATAGTATACAGGTAGCCGCTAAATTATCCCACATGCATTGTTGCCGTGAGCCTTACTTTCTGAATTATATTTAAACTGCTGCGCGGATGCTCCTCTGCCGACCGAATCGAATTTAATTGCTAATTGATTGAAAATTTGGTAACCGAACTAACCTCTTATCATCCCAAAATTAATTTGGTAGCTATTCGGATCAAATTTCGGCATCCTAATTGTCCTTTTATTAACTGTAATCAAATCGGTTGTTATCCGGGTCTATCGGATAATTTTTCGGTTTACCGTTTTATCCCACGGTGAATCTCTGGCTTCCGGATTTTTAACCTAGGCAGTATAATAAATCTTGATTCAAAATCCTTAGATCGGGGGAAGTATCCAAGTCCACGTGTTTAAATTTTTATAGTTTGGGTATGTCGATTATTTCAATATAAATTTCTCTGTATCCTATGACTTCGATGATTTACTTTATTGAAAAATCTCGGGCCTTACAAAGGATCTTGTAGTGCTTTGTGTAATTTCAGAATTAGCATTGACTGTAGTTTTAAACTACAGGCGTGAACGGCATTTGCAATATGCGGACATTGATTCTGAGTATTAAGGCTCCAAGAAAACCCTCGAAAGTTCATTCAGGAAGTCCAGGTATGTGTCCTAATATTTCACAGATATATCGGGGCAATATTTATTTTGGATAGGCTGTTAATAAAGTGCAACACTTCGAAGATAACAAGTTTTGAATTCTAAATCTATGTGAAATTCAGAAGGTCGTGGAAGGACAAAGATGAAGGAGATAAGACGTCAGGTGGAGCACGGAACTTCGAAAGAGAATGCTGGTGAGTTGAGATGGCATGGCAGCGTGTGAGTATGCTACCCAACTGAAATGTCAATTGGCTTAATCATTTGAAGATGACATGCGATTACTTATTTGGTCACAGGCCGCGTATCGTTCGATATTTCTGAAATGATGGAGCAGCTTTCTAGGGAATGATGTTCGTGGTGGACAACGGTAAACTATCGCTGATATCAGTGACTTGTAGTACTTTCTCTGACGTAAATGTAACATGCGCTGAAGTGGTGTATTTAATTTCAAAAACTATTAGCAGAGACGAGCATACACGTACTTTGGCAACGTGGATTTAGCGGCTGAAGATTTCAAGAAGGTTTCGGATTATTTTCAAATGCAGGTATGTATGCCAAATCATTTCAAAAGTCGGCATTTATGCAAAATATTTACATTTATATGATGATAATCGTAAACTTACAGGTAATGTAAAGGACAATGGGGCGAGGTAAGTGAATTTTCTTTTATGCTTTGCTAAATTTCCAAGGTACGCTTCACTCGATAACTCTTGCTTTTAAATTTTAATAGACGTTATTTTAAACTTTTCTATATTGTTACTCTTAGTGGCTTAAGTCTTAAGGGTAAGAGATTAGGTGTTAGGGTGTAGTTTCTAGTCGAGGTCACCGCGGTCAGGCTTAGGGTAAGGCGTTCGAGTCTGGTTCTAATTTTTTGCTAAAAATTAAGATTTCTAACTAAAACTTTTTCATGCCACACTGGCATTTTACGCAGGAGAAATAATTTTAGGATCTGACGACACTCGAGGTGAGGAAAACAGGAGAACATGCAGCGTGAAAGGGAAAATAAATTCCAGGAGACCATTGGGCGAATACTTTTATGTAAGTGCCTACAAAACTATTTGCTATGTTACATCTAGTTGTACATTTTATTTTTATTTGCTGAGAAATAACACTGATCTGGCATATATACACATTATATTGAGAAGAGAATGTTAACCTACTATATATATCTATATTACGGCTGCCCCTATAGAAATTTTCACGTGTGTCATGAGGTGGTGTGGATTTCTATTTTCTTATTTTATATTGAGCTGGTTGCTGTGGATGCTGATGTTTCAGCAACTAAAACAAGGAGCTGTAAATTGTTTTTAATTTGCTCCAAATGTGGGGGTTGCTGCCGTGCGTGATTACTTGTGTGTGTTGCTGATTTCCTACACCTTATAATATATATTTATATAAGCTGCTGCCGTGTGTGTGGTATATGTCCTATAGAATAATTAGAAATGGAGTTGGCAGGGGATTTTGTGTGTGCTGAAGCATTTTTCCGTGGACTCCTAAATCTGAATTTGTGCCGAATTTACTTAAGGATTTGGGGGTTGCCGTGTGCTGATTTTATTCTATATTATAGTATACGGGCAGCTGCCAAATTATCCCAGATGCGTTGTTTCCGTGTGCCTTCCTTGCTGAATTATATTTAAACTGCTGCGCGGATTCTCCTCTGCCGACCGAATTAAATTTAATTGCTAATTGATTGAAAATTCAGTGCCCGAACTAACTTCTTATCCTCCAAAAATTAATTTGGTTGCCATTCGCATCAAATTTCGGCATCCCAATTGTCCTTTTGTTAACCGTAATCAAATCGGTTGTTATCCGGGTCTATCAGATAATTTTTCGAACTACCGTTATATCCCGCAGTGAATCTCTGGCTTCCGGATTTTTAACCTTGTCAGTATAATAAATCTTGATTCAAAATTCTTAAATTGGGGAAAGTATCCAAGTCTACGTATTTAAATTTTAATAGTTTGGGGATGTCAATTCTTTCAATGTAAATTTCTCTGTATTCTTTGACCTCAATAATTTACTTGATTGAAAAATCTCACGAGAAAGGTTTACATGGTCTAAAGCAAGATTCTCAGTAATGGTATAGTACGTTCTCCTCTTGCTTAGCTAATTATGGTCAAGTTCAATCACGTGTAGATTACAGCCTATCTATCGAAAGAGACTCTTCTAGCTTCATGGCTATATTTGTCTATATTGATAATATTATTTTTGTCTCCGATGATACGGACATGATATTTGATTTTAAAAGACACTTCACTTGGCATTTTCAAATTAAAGATTTGAGACCTTTGAAATTTTTCTGAGGCATTGAAGCTACCCGTAATTCCTGTGGTATTCATATATGTTAATGCGAGTATGCTCTTGACATTATTCAAAATGCAGGTTTACTTGGTTGTAAATCCATGCTCTGTTTTTAGCTCCGTCTCCCACGTCCATGCTCGGTGAGCTTGAGATATGGACAGTTAGTGTATTCTGGGCCGGGTTGTTTTGGCCATTTTAGATGTTGTTCATCTAAGTATTTTTTTTGTGTGATTGGTTCGTTCGTTTTCATGAATTGTTTCATGGTGGTGCTCGGGGAATGCCCTAACTAGTTGTTCTATCGCTAAGTCGGCAAAACACTTGGAGTTAGAACACTTATTTTGTACTTTCTTTATTTTAATTTTATTTACTTACCCAAAAAAAAAAAAAAAAAATCACACGTCTCTCAAGTAAGTATTCCCTGGATGCTTCAAGCCTAGTGGGGCTTGACAATATTAGCCCAAGGGGTTCGTCGGCAGACGTTCGAGAGGGCCAGGCACAGGATGCTTCCAGGGTGGAGTCGATCCAGTCAGTTTATCGAAGTGTTAAAGATGTGGTTGCCATGCAATATGGACCCTGGAAGCAAGCAAAGTCCCGAAGGCAGATAAAATCTACGTCCGAAAACTCTAAGGGCTCCTCCGGCACATAGGCATTACGCCGGCTGGTCTTGAGGGTTTGGGGTTGGGCAGGAGTGGAGGCCTATCTCGGCTTGCAATTTATGCTACTGATATATGTCGCTGTTTTTTGCCCGTGACGGGCTTTCTGCCTGAATTGTGTGGCTGAGTGCAGACTCTGCTATTTTGTGATGTTGGACTTTGCTGATTTTAAAAAGGCAATAGCTCAAGGTAATCTATTATCTTCCAAGTCATCTTTACGGATTCATGCTTATTATTTAGATTGGGCATCATGTTTAGATATACAGCATTCTTCCACTGGATTTTGCATTTTTATTGAAGATTCATTGGTTTCTTGGAAAACTAGGAAGCAATCTACTGTATCAAGAAGCTTGGCTGAGGCTGAAAACTGTGCCATGGGTGCCATGTGCTATGAAATACTTACTGATTTGCATATTTGTCATTTACAGCTATCTTTATTATCATGTAATAATCAAGCTAAAGTATATGTTGCTGCTAATCCAATATTCTAATAACAAACTAAATATATTGAACTTGATTGTTATCTTGTTGGTGGGAAAATTCAAGAGGGTATTATTGAAACTTAATTTACTCCATCCCATTTACAGCAAGATATTTATACAAATAGTGTCATCATCTCAATCATAATTTTTACTTTTCAAGATGAGAATTTATACTATTTACTCTTCATCTTGAGGGGGATATTAAGACAGAGGGATGATCCATTGAGAATGCATCATGATTAGATTGCATGAGATAGATGGGTACTCGGATTAGATATAATGCCAATGTTCAATACCTTCAAATGTTACTGCTGCTAATATTATATTTTTCCTATTTTTCTCTATTTCTGATATATGCTACTACAGCTGCATACTAATGTTGTTGATAGTGTTGATTCACATGCTGCTCATACTGATGCATACCCTTCTCTCTCTCACTCTCTCTGATCATGTCCTCTCCTCACTTTCTCCTCTACGATGCCAAGCAACAAGGATGAGCCTCTGAGCTTCATTAACCCATCATCGCCTCCAATCACAGTTTCGGATGGAGAAAACAGCTATCTCGTAGGCCACAATGCCCAAATTGAAAGCGGCTATGGAAGCTTCCAACGAGACAGTCTACTCAGCAGCAGCGATTCTGATGGCAGCAGAGACAATGAATTCGGCTACTTTAGGCTCCGAATTTTGGAAAAGGTCAACAATTGGGATTGTACAGTGATACAATCGTCATGTCTTCCTTTGCTATAAGAACTCTTGCAATTGGCCTCCCCGCACTAAAGCTGTCGAGTTTGGTCGACTGCTGAGGCTTCTTTCTACTGCTTTGGCGGCTAAGGCGGGGAACATGAAGAAAGAGGTTTGTCATTCGAATATTATTTTGATAAAATTTTAAAATTTGATGATATATTCTGGTATTTGTAAATATCGAACTGGTTTTTTTGTTTGTTTGCCATTATAGGATTACTTTTAATGGCTTGGAATAGTTTTAAAAAAAAGGTTGTAAGTGTGAGATTTTGTTGTTTGGCTTTGTGATTTTGTGTTTTTATTGAACTTTCTAAGCAATTTCTGTTGCAGATTATTGCCACTTGTAGAAGTAGTAAATGTTTTTGATATTTTGCTAGATAATTTAATGAAATCTGGATATTTTTGTCATTAATTATTCAGTGGGCTAATTGAGTTTGCGATAGTATTTGCTCAGAAAGCATGGTAAGTGTGTTTTTAGTTAGTACTCAGCATTTGGATTCTGAACACGTCAGAAATTTATCAAATTTGAGTTGTTAATGTTAAAATGAAAAATAAGAATAATCAAAAGCAATTTTTGACTCTACCTTTAACTTAGTTAAAAGTTAGAAATAATTTATGGGGCCTTCATTTGCTTGAGTTTGGAGATATGCAAGTGGTAGAATATTGATTGATATTAGGGAAACTTGTAGTTTTCTCAAGTTTAGGTGGTTGGGTTTGAGAGAGTGATTATGTAATCAAGCGGAAGTCTTTTGATGATCTTATTCCAATAGATATGTGAAAAAAATCTTCATTTGAAGCATCACAGCCCAGATTTTTAAGCAGGTGAAGTATACCCATTATTGAGCAATGAAGCTAAAATTTGACTCAAAGGACAACTCAGTACATGAGGTTATCGCATCATGGAGTTAGATGAATGTAGTGCTATAGTCATAATGCAAATGGGCTGCTGACATTGGGCTCTACTTAAAATATGTACTGCTGTTCACTCTAGAATTACTGTTGAACCTTAAAAACAATGAGGTGTGCAAATCATGGTGGTCACCAACTCTAATTCTTGTTATAACTTTACTTTATGCCGGCATACTTGATTAGAAATATTGGTTGTTGTTCTTGAGAATGCCTAGGTTTATGCATGTTTGAGATGTGGGAGCTGATAAAATTTCCTTAACAGACAAAAACATGTGGGTGTAATATTTTAGCTCAACAGTTTCTTGTTAGTTCGGAAAAGGAAAAAGGTGGTCATCCTCGTCTTCTTTTTGTGGCATGTTGCTTGTGTGACATGCAAATGGCTTCCTGGAATACCAGAAAAATGAAGAGGATTCTATGTTTTCATATGTTGTTATGGAAGTTGGGATCGCCACTATGGAGTATGTGGGCTCCTTTGGTTACAAGATTTAAAGAAGAGATTAAATTACATGGTCTACAGAGAAAAATATCTGTCAGTCCATGCTCTGACATTGGTGGCCATAGGTATTCTAGAAATGTGATCTTATTTGGATCAAATACTAATGGACAGGACACATGGTACTGGTAAATGAGTTTTTTTTCCCTTTCTTGTGGATTTCAACATATTGGATATTTGGTCTTTTAGTTTTCTTAGTTATTGTTGATTTTACCACCAAAAGAATCTCAAACTGCTTTACTTGAATGATTGAAGGTTGAGCCTTTGAATTTCAAAGTATGGATATGTTGCTCCAAATGATGTACCTATGTTGCTTGAGCAACATATTGTGAAAGGAGAAATTGTAGAGCAACTATGGAGGTTAGTTGTTGATATTATTTAGACTTTTTTCAAGTTGTAAGAACATAAAAGATTCATACTTCGTGTGCATTAATCAGATTTATTACCACACAAATGCGATGCATGGAACTCATAAAACATTGCCTTCTGCTGAACACAATGGAGGATATTGGTCTGTCAAAAAAAACCGGTGCATATGACTTGAGTTAATATAACCTTTGGACTACTTGAGCTAGTCCTGTTTTTTGATTATATACTAACTTGCTCATCCTAACTCATAACTGATAAATAAGTAGATCTGCTCCCATTTGACATCTCACTACTCATTTTAGGGGCTAGATGGGTTTATCCGACTATGATCAGAAGAAAGCGCTGGAGCTGTGGCTCCAAAATGGTGATAGAATTGATTTGGAAAGATGCATTAGATAGTCATCCCGGCTTGACGACCCTGCATGTGGATCTCAGCCAGAGGCAACAGGCTGCTGTCAGCCTGATAAAAACTGTGCTCATTGTCAGAATCCAATATTATCAGACGACGACGAGGATAACCTTGGAAGCAACATCGCAGAAGCGAAATTGGCCTCCGTGAAAAGTAAAAAGAAGAAAGGAGTCTCTAGAAGTAACAGCCACAAGGGTTCTGGATTGCGAAAGGTATTATGTGCTATGCTGACTGGTATGAAAACTGGGAGCAAGAAGATACACATGCTGCTATTGCTGTTCTGTGTGATGCTTTATCAGTTGGTGTTGCCTACAGTTGCTACAAACAGTTGAGATCAAACGGCGCTTGAAGCTTTGAAAACCATCTTTCCCGGTCGGTATTTGCAGTTTTTATACTAGTTTTTCCCTCCTTTTGGTCTCAATGTCTTCTGAAGCTGTACTTAAACATTTCAATTGGGGCTATGGAGCTTGGATATGTATTTTCCTCTTGTGCATTTTGAGGACATGAATTGATGCCTTGATGTGTAAATAAATCTCTGTTTGTTGTTGCTGTGTGAGTACTTTCACATAGATAATGGCATGTGCCCAACTTCACACAGCATCCTTAATCTAGAAACTGAAGATATAATGGTGACCAGGTTATGGTAAGAACACATCATCAAACATATTATGACAGCCGTGTGCAAGTGAATGAAGGGTACAAAATAATCATATTTCGAGTCATGATAATATGTATGATGTCTTTAAGGTTATAAATAGGCATAATAAGTCAGTGGTTAAATGAACTAAAATAAAAGGAAATGAATCAGCTAGCCTGCTAAAAATGCTTGCCCAAATCCAGTGTGCAAGAAAATGTATCAGTTCATGGCATTTATTTTGGATATTCTTTCTAATATTTATATTTTCAGATCACCCAATATCAAAAGAAAACATGCTTGATTATTTTATTTGCAATTGTAAAAAAATATAAAATTTTCACATTAAAATCAGAAGTTAAAAGCATTTTCGAGATTTTTCACCTTTCTAAAACCAACAGCCCCAATCTCACATGGCTGCTATGGAAGTTCTAGTCAAGCCACGTTCTCTAAAGATGAAAGGTTCACTTCAAAAGTTTTTGAAGACAGAAGTGAGGCGAAGCATCCGGACTGCTTTTTCTGTTTTTTATTTTTTCAAAATTACCAAGGATGAGCTACAATAATCACAAAAGTTTGCTATTATAACTCGTATATACGCTCATCGAGCCCCTTAACTGCCCTCAAAGTCACAATCTGACCATAAATGCTACCCATTCAAAGTAAAACCAGGAATCAGTATTAAAGGATAGAAACATTAAGGTAAAGGTTGATTACAATTTTCCTCCGTTCAATAGAAAAATACCGAGTTATTTTACTCCTGATACTAGGAAAGGTTTCAGAGTTAAAGAAAATGGGAACCAACAACCTTTCTATCTGATCTTAAGAGCCAACAAACGGCCTATGTCTTTGCTTCTTTAACCTTTATTGCCCTTATCCCACCCACAGCTAGTTTAGATTCTGCTGATTCGGGTGCCGGTAGTCTAATTTAAATAGAATATGATCGATCTCAATATGAAAACCGAGCAAGTAGCCCTTATTTGTCAAACTTTGTGTCCCGAATGGGTAATGGATCTTTCCAAAGGAAAGTGGATTCTCAATCTCTAAACCCGAACATAGAAATAAATCTTTCGGACTCTGTAGACCATTAGAAAATGCATGTTTTGGTCCTTAATTGGGTGATTACCAATCTGATTGGTTAAACCAACATACGAAACCGCTAACATGAGGGTAGGCTGGGAGCCGAATTCAGCCATAAGATCTTAATCAAATTTTTCCGATACAACTCTTCTGCTGGTCAAAAACAACAATTAAAATCTCTGATCCGACATTGATTGACCTCAACACATGAATGTATGGATGGATACAAGTGGGAAGAACAAAGCTTGAGATGGATGACAATGGAGGTACAAAACCAAAGTCTCAAGAACAACATCAGAAACCAATAACACACAAATCAAAAGTATCCACTGATAAAAGATCCGTGTAATTTTGCAGATCACAATTTCACAAGTATTTGATCAGCACCCAAATTACCAGAACAAGAATCACAATTCCAGCAGCCGATAAGAGTAGGCACAAGCATGAGCACCCACCTTTGGTCCGTTTGTTCAGCATACCTAGATTTCTTTGGATCCGCTGTTTTCACCACATAAGAAAAAATAAAATAACATTAAGTTTCTTACCAAAAAAGGAAAAAAAAAAGTAAGGTAAGATTACATATAATAAATTTAAAGTATATAAATAGAGCTTTATACACTTGGCTATCATTTTTCCTTTATATAAAGCAACTTCACATTCAAATTAACAGACTATAATATCAATGAAGCAACTACTACTGTTGAACTTCTCTCCTCTTCTTCATTAAAGACGAGGAATTGACTCTAGATGGAACATGAATCAATGGCACGTGATTATGAATAGAGAGCTGCTATGGTCCTCCCGTTGGGGAGGTTCCCATATCCATACAATAGTCAAGATTAGAAGTTAGATACATAAATGGTGAAAATTAAATTTTTATTTAAATCACTTAATGTAATCTCTATCATCCATTTACTCAACTTCTAATCCAGGTCGTTAAATGGATGTAGGAGCTTCAATAATAAAAGGACCTTAACAACACTCTTCTAAATAAACAGCATGATTTGAACTGCCGGCAGTTTGGTCTGCCAGTGTTTTGTTATTTATTTGCTATCAACCATGATATGAAGCCGTAAATCGTAATGCTTTGATAATTGAAACAAGAAGAGAGGTACAACCATGGAGAAGGCTAATGAATCCAAAGGGTTCAAGATAAATAGGAGCAACGTGGAGTACATGAAATGCAATTTTAGTAATTCCAAAGATTTTTCTTACACAAAAAGAGATGTACTTGAAAAGTAAACTATATACAGAATAATAAATAATTTCATTATCGTTGAAGAAATTTCTAAAACTGCCTTGGATCTAAACTTCTACAAAATTAAGAGTGAAAAAGATTATCCATGTAGGGTTAAGGCTTAAACAGGAGAAAAGCTTCTTGAGTGTTATGTGATCGTCCAATCAAAAAACAGCATATAACATAAGTAAATTTAGAAAAAATAGGATGTTAAGATTGAACTTGTAATATAATTTTAAAAAATTAAGGATGCATATTATTGTTCTTCAACTTCAATGCAGACGGGTGAAGTAGATCATAAAATCAGATTGCACTCTGACCAAGGTGTTTCTATTCTAAATCTCTGAAATGCCTAATCCCAACCAATGGTCAAGTCTAATGGCTGCTTAAAACAATCAATCTGTGATGCTGGATGAAAATATCGGTATCAGTATTAATATCAGTCCTAACCACATTAGTATCCAACATATCAGATAACATGTATCGATATTAGTTATGTCGTAAGGAAAAAAACATTTCTCAGAATCGTAAGCTCACATGGCCAATACATTGCGATATTGTTACGGTATTGGAAAATATCAGCATTGGAAGTTCAGATGTCGATACATATCTACAGATATTTATATCTATGGAGGCGTTGCCTAGAGCGGACAAAATATTATGCTGCAATAGGCAAATGGGCCATATACGCTAGTAACATAAACAAAAGAAAAAGAAACAAGTTTAAAACAGTGCAATAATTTAAGTGTTTAGGTGCACCTGCAGCCTGGAGCCTGTCACGTCTACCTGGTAATCCAAGGAGTCCTGCAAATGGGGGATTATACAATCCTCAATTATGTAGGCACATCAATTTTTCAAGACGGAAAGGAAACCATAAAAGCATAAGAAAACAAATAAATCCGACTAAGTGAAATTCAAAACTTGGTTGTTGTGGATAGAGAGAGCATACGATAAGTCTAGTATGAAGATCAAGTTCCTCATTCACGGCCAATGCAATATGCTTTGTACTTGTCACTGTATCCTCCAATTTTTCAAGCCCTTCGTCTTGTTCTGCTCAAAATGCAAAGCTAGATCAAAGTCTATATCAGCAAAGTGGAATTCTGAGAGAAAAAGAGAAGGGCGAAAACAAAAAACATAAATGATCATGATGAGACGAAATAGCAACTTGCCTCTCATGATTTGCCGCTGAAGGCTGACAATGCCTTGATTATCCAAGCCAGCGGTTCTGCTCATTGCATCAACTGGCTTTATCTCTGGACCGAGTAAGCTGTCTCTGTTAGCAAAGTTTGACATGCTCAAAGTGGATGCCATCTGGTTGGTTTTTGATCTCAAATTTGAAAGCATGTCCCTCCGGCGGTTCAACTCTTTCTCTGTTCTGAGAATCACAAGCAAGTGAATTCAACAATTTAAGGAATAAGCAGTGGTTAATTATGTAAGATATAGATTTCAAATTATATTTTTAATAATGACTAATTGAGTTACATCAATGAAAATAACGAGGGTAATTGAGATTTTAGGTTAAAGTCAAATTTTTGACCAAGTTACATTAGACCGAGTGGCGATTAACGCACATACGTATTTTGGACAGTAAGGTCGCGCCTGAGTGATATCTCTAGAGTGCTCATACATATTTTAGGCAAATTGGTCACGCCCGATGTGCACCTGAAGGATGCACGTGCATGTTTAAGGCAAAACATAGATGCCTGATGCGAGTCTAAGGGGCGCTCATATGTCGTGAAGTTTATATCTTGGCGCTTGACACGTGCCTGACAAGCACACATGCACTAGTTTTCTATAAAATACCCCTCAATTGATTATCAATTATTTTCGCATGTTTTTGGAGAAAAGAGAGAAAAAAAAGAAGAGAGGAAGAGAGAAAAATAGAGAGAGAAGGCTAGAGAAGCACAATCCAAGTGAAATTTAAGAGATTTTTGATGATTTGAAGTATAAGGCAAGTATATCCAAGCCCTCTTTCCTTTGTTGTTGATCTTTCTCTACTTCTTAGAGCGTTTCTTATTTCAAATGCTCATGCATGCTATAGCTTCGTACATGAAACGTTTATACCTCACATGTATGTACTCCTATTCTTATTTCATGCAACTTTTATAAAATATGTCTTCGGTTCATGTACATTGTGTTTAAAAACTGATTTTCTGCAACAATATTTATATATATCTTTAAATCATGTTTAACTACTCTTACATATCTTTGATTTTCAGATATATGTTCTGCATGTCTTATGTTTAAAATAAATGGATGAAATTATACTAAATTTACTAAATAATTGCAAATTTCTGAGATTAGAACTTCTACATGCCGTTAATATGAATCTTAAAATCTCTGCATGTTGTAAATTATACAATATTCTTCCTACATGTTTAACAATAAGTATACAAATGATCCTACATGTTTATGTGTTCCTGCATGTCATCAAATTTAGAAAAAATATGAAAAAATTCTACATAAGATTAATAATAAGAATATTTTCTCCGGTATGAAAAAATATAAGAATATGTTCGTAATTTATTAGAGTTTTCTATTCGATCATGTACGGACCATTGTAAAAAATTAACGAAATATATTATGATATATCTTAACATATTATAGTAAAATCAAAGTTCGAACATATCATCCGTGGGTTGAAGACAGCGTTCAATCCCATCTACTGAGTGATATATATGACGGCTGACATACGGATCTTAAATAATAGCGTATGGACTTTGATTATGTGAAAGCAAGCATAACCCAAATTTCGATATTCGCCCCTTTGTTAGTGAAACCATCACTGATCATTGGTTTACAAGTTCTTGGCATGATGTAAGTATTTTTCAAAGGTTGCACAATTTAAAGAAGAAAAATCAATCATCAACTTCAAATTAAGCATGGCATGTTTATAAATTTATTTTATTGTCTCCTATTTTTTATCATGGCAAATCCTAGTATGTTTTTGATGAATATATATTCAATTATAAAAATTACATGCTTTATTGAGCAATTAACTCAATCTTACTTTAATTTTTCACTAACCTTCCAGATTAAAGGGCTCAGGGCTTACTTGCAAGCGGTTCAATTTGAGGAAAGATTGTTCAAGGACTATATTAGGATTTGGATTTCAGTTTATTATCATGTTAATCAAAACAATAATTTCAAATTATTAATTTTTCTTTCAGCTGTTAAGTATTGTATATGCATGTAGTTATGTTGCATATGTTGCATGATGTCAGTGTATGAGGTTAATGTCAATTTGTTTTCAATAGTTCAATTGGATTATGATTTTAAATTACTTTGATTTTTAGTTTAGATGCTCCTCCTTACGAATGTTTCGAGGCCTCATATGATTGGTGTTTGGAGCCATTTTGGATATGGCGTTTTCGGATCCTGTGATTTGAGATTACTTTTATTTCGAGTCTTTTGTCGATATCTGATTTTCTTCAGAATAGCATCTCGTCACAGTTAGGTTTGGTCGGTAGATTAAATAAGTGATTTTTTAATCAATTAAAGGAAAAATTTTGCTTTAAGTAAATTAAAGATTATTAAAATAATAATTGCATTTTGGGATTTGGGTGATGATAATTCAGCATCCATGCATGACATTTTTCTTTGTTGATCATAGTAAGCATTCCAATGTGCAATTGCATAGGGCATATTCACCAATTCTTGTAATGCCTGATTTCTATAGAAACCACACCAAGATTAATATGCATGCAACTCATCACCGTTTCCATCTGCAACCATTTTTTCCATCTATTGTTCAATTTTTTTTTTTTAAGAATGTCGCTCTGGTTGAAGATTAATCAGCATATGATTATTCAAAAACTCCCATTTATATCATCCATGGAGCAGTTTTCAAGTGACAGTTGCCCTGATGGTCGAGGAAACAGTGTGTGTGTGTGTGTGTGTGTGTGTCATGAAAGTGGGAAAGGACATGTGGAGGGAAGGTGGTTTGTAGTGGCTTTTCAGCTGTGGTGAGAGGAGGTCAATGATAGTGAAGAGTGACAATGGCTATAATGCAGAACGATCCATCACTACAGGCCTCCCCACAGGCAAGCCCAAAGTTGGAGTCCACAGGGGCCCAATCCCACTGTCATCTGACAGCATACTCATCTCATAAGTCAATTTGGAAGAGAATTTGATTGTTCTGGGTTTCCCGTGTGTTTAGGATTAGTCCCTACATCAATTTGCTATCAACGCCTAACCCCCACAACAGAGAGATTCAGAAATTAGTAGCACAATGTTCTTTTTGAGGAAAATGAAGCTTACAGTAAATTTTGTTAGACTGGTGGATTACAAAATAACTTCTTTGGAACATGCAATACTACATTCCATCTTTGGGCTGGATACTTAGATGCACTCTGGCACTATAACTTTGTCTCAAATCAAAGACATTTTAATTTCTTCAGTTCCATCCAATATTTCAGCTTCCTTTGATCCCTGTTTAGCTCTTCCCTTGATTCTTCAAAACTTTCCACCAAGTCTTCATCACAACCTTCCTTAACAATTACTTCCCGACAATTTTCCTCATTCTCCGTAAGGAATCCTCCCTTCACATCAGCTATCACATGGAGAAGCTCAAATAGTGTAGTGGCTGGCTTCAACTATGTGCAACACTTCAGAGAATTTGGTGATTCTTGACCCATAAACAAGTGTGAAGGACCCCATAAGAAAACCGAAACATCTTCTCCCTTGGTGTTCTCCTTACTTGGCTGCAGTCCAAATGCTGGTGAAACACCGTCTTGAACCCAGCAACTTTGACTAGCGGGATAACAATTACACCTATTTCCTTGTTGTAGTCCTCAAGTACTTTCACCATGTCATACTTGTGTATCAACTCATCTGCTGTCAGTTCATTCCAGTTGGGGGACCAATTTCGATATAGAGCCCACACATCACCTTTCCTTGGAAATGTACGAATGACTCCACTCATGTCTTTTGTCCACCTAACCATATATGAGAAAGCATTGGGTGAGTTGCATATCACGTACCTACACACACTGAAATCTCCACAAGTTTTTGTGAAACCAGAACCATCCCAGTTCAGTGAACCTAATTAACTATTGGTTTTCGAGTTTAGCCAACTTATATGCATTTAAAAGCATTTCGAGAGACTATGCTATGAATGGTTGCATAACACTGAGGCATTCCACTGTTGTCGTTGTCGTCGTCATCATATGCAGCCCATACTCGATCCTCTGCAAAGGTCCTCTCAGTTTTATCCTTGTTAAAAACATAGAAATCTGGACCCGGCACATTGATTGACATTGGCTCTATGGTTTCTCCATCACCACAATCAGCACACCACAACCCCCTCTTTCTCTCTAGTGTTTCTTTCTCGCTAAACAAAATCACCACATTTATCATCTTAATTAAAGGTTCAGATCACAAACAACAAATCATGAGCAAAGAACAAAGATTTTGAGTTCTAAAGAACAGATGCAAAGTTTTTGAATTCTAAAGCAATAAACGTAGCAAGGGGGGGAATGCTGATTTAGAGGAAATAGCAAATAAGATTGATGGCCACAAATCTTGTGACGGAATTGATGATGACTTAATAGATGATGATAATGATGTTGTGATGGATTTTAATGGTAATTAAAATTAGAGCATCTTAGGATTGCCATGTGTAAGAATATAGACATTGCAAGCTAGTACTTTTATTGATCGTATTATGTATAATAATGTAATACTTATTTATATATGTATCTTCACAATTGCTTCCAATTATTTGACTCTTAATTAATATTTTTCTATACAACTTGTAGACATATAATAATATTTCAATTATCACCTCAAATGTCCTAGGCAAGCTCCTCGGGCAATATGGAGACTTGATGCCATTGATAACATCGTCAAGGCCTAAACTCCACACCTGAGAGTTCCAGAAATTAGTAGCAGAATGTTCTTTTGAGGAAAATGAAGCTTAGAGTAAATTTTGGTATCAGTGGACTACGAAAGAATATTTATCAGTTAACCATAAGAACACTCAACTGATTAGAGACGTAATTAAGCAATAAGAGATACATCTTCAAGCCAGGTTAAAGAGTTACACCTGTGGCAAGAATTGAAATATTCATAGGATTTGCCAGGATAAACGTGTGATAATGATTGTGTTGCACAGGAGGAAGGAGAAGAAAAACCAGACAATGTAATTCATTACATTGATGAAAATAGAGTTGTAATCCAAATCATGGATCCTTTGCCATATTTAAGAGATTGAGCCAGTGAAGAAAACCCATTGTAAATGTGATATGCTTTCATCTCTTCTTCCATTTCAAGGTTCTAGTTTTCATAGTTCAAGATCAAACATTTCAGAAATGTGAAAAAATGATGCAAGGTAACCTAAGCAGTACTTGCTGTTGGGGGTCGGCCGGCAAGAATCAGACAGAGAGAAAAGAACACTGCGATGATAATAACAAATAATAATCACAAAACAAAAGGAAGAAATGAGGCACACACAATTTACGTGAAAACCCTCTTCTAAATAAGAGGAAAAAATCACGAGACACTAATTCACAAATTTCACTATGTAAAATTTTGGTTACAGAAACCCAGAAAACAGAATACAATAACAAAGCACAACTCCTTATACTACTCTGTTGTCTCCCAGAGTAGCAGCGATATCAATATATATACAGATGGATCTTCTTACCGGCGGCACCTACTTTGCAAGTTGGTCAACTACACTGCAAGTCGGTCACCTATTTTGGATTTTGCAAGTGATTTGTTACACTTGCTCATTCATTTTCCTGCTCATTCACCAATTCCCGTGCTTTTGGTAAATCGATGTTGGTGTTCAGCATCTTCAATCCGGCCGGCCCCCTTTAGTCCAACTGGGCTCATCGGCCCTACGGCCTCATCTAGCCGGTAGGTATCATCTGGCCGGCCTCACCAAGCCGACATCATCAACTCTGCCACTCGCTACAATGCTCCATCTCAACATTGTACCCATGTGAATTTTTGGCCAAAATTTTGATCGGTCTGTCAACCGAATATGAGCCCACACGGGAGTGACCCATATCCCAATACGTACTTCCCCAAAGGTGTGTCCAGAGTTGGAATCCAAGAGGATCAAGCCCAAGTTTGGGTAATGGCCCAATTGATAATTTGTCACTTATTCAGCAATTGTATGCAAAGTAAGAGACTTAGCAATTAAATGAAGTGGCACAGCGCACAATGCTCTTGCATCATCGGGTTTGTGGATACTCAAATATAGTCAACATAACACATCAATCATAGAGAAATTGTTTCAGCAATTTGAACCCCTAATCTCCCAGTCATAGTGGAGAACCTGTATTACACATAGTAGTATTTAAACATCTTTTCAATCTTTTTGAATTTCAGTTGGCTAGGAACTCTTCATCTTTAAGTGCACAATGTACACTTCTTACTATTCGGTTTTGAAATAGAACTTAATTTTCTTGGCATGTCCCTTATTTTTAGGATTTGTTCCTACATCAAGTGAAGCAACATAGGTCATAACTGATACCATCGCTGGTCATATATTCATGTATTTATGCATCTGGATTGGGATGAGTTGTGCAAACATTTGTGTGGGTTGTGTATGTGTGAGAAAGGAGGGGGGAGGGGAAGGGGAGGGAGGAGAGAGAGAGAGAGAGACCGACACAAGTTAACCAAAACCACTCTCATTTACTGTATATGCTAAGATTAAACAGAAAGACTTGGTACATTTTGAGTTCAAATAACATGACAACAGATAGCCACCTCAAAAAAAAAAACAAAAAAATCATGAAAGCATCAAGTTTCAAGCTAAAAAAAATAAGAGTGTTGCTATGGTCCTCCAAGTGGAGAGGCTTCCCATATTCATCCAATAGTCAATACTAAAATTTAGATGAATGAATTATTTATATCACATTAAGTAATTTAAATGGCTATTCAATTTCCACTATTTATTCACCCAACTTTTAATCTAAGCCAATGGGAGACGATGAGAATCTCTCCACTTAGAGGACCATAACAACTCTCAAAAAAATTGCAGCAATATTTTAGCTTCTCATCATCTTCACTTGTATATGTAAGTATTTCAAGTCAGAGCATCAGATTTAGGATAATAAGAGGCTATTTTACTGAATTATATCAAAGTACATCTTCTCAGAGCCTCAAAATGCAAGTTTATTCTCATCCAGTGAAAATTTGTCAGCTGACCTCCAAGAGGTTGACAAGAACTTGAATGGGCTTAGTAGAATCTGAAGGTATGACAGCTAAGGAACTACATGTCTGTTTATTGATTGTATGATGTCTGAGCGGCAAATCAGAATATCCACAGAGTATAAGAACAGGGTGTCATTGTGATCTAATAAACCAGCAAACAATTTACTCGTTCTCATGCTATATAAAGCAATAAAATGTCAATTCTATGAAAAAAAAAAAAGAACACTTAACAACAAGTTTAACCCACGTATAACTTTAATGTTCAAACAACTCACATTGGTTGCTTGCTAGGAAGCTTAGCCAGAAGGGACTCCAAGCTATCAAGCCTTGTCCCCAGAATTGTTATTTTGCGCCGTACAGCCGAGAAGTGGCGTTGAGAGTCTATCCCTGAACCGGAAATAGAAGACTTTTCAGAGATCGTCCCACTTATATCATCAGCTAACTTTGCTGCTTCATTGTATTCTTTCATCCATGAGTCCCCTGATGCCGAAGCCATCGATCACTTCGAAAACAAAAAAACCAAAAAAAAATAAAGAGACAATTACGACCAATAAGCACTGTAAAATACTACCCAATAATGTTACCAAGCTCGGAAAAAAGATCGACAATGGTCTGCAAATTCAATGAAAATTAAAATATAAAGATGCAAAAACCTAGGCTTCAAGATACATCTGAATTAACGATCCCAGCTAAACATCGACTATTCACAATAAAAACGGGATGCAAATCAGAAGTATAACTGCAGAATCGGACGAATCATCAACAGAATAAAGCAATCAGATTGAAAACAATCCATCAATCGTTTCTTTAAATTTAACTTCCTTTTGCTTACCTTTCAATCTAATAGATGATGAAATTTCTGTAGAACAAAAATGATATAGTGAAGATCCAGGCCTGGTCTAGACGAAATGGGAAAGTGCAGATCAAGAGAGAATAAACTTCGATTTCGAGTTGGTGACAGCAGCAAATGAAGCAACGCAGTCTATCGCCCACAATCGGCCCCCTTTGGCTCATACGCAATCAATTCATATTAGTTTTTTTTTTATAAATAA
>JAODPA010095665.1:0-22501 GCA_025585075.1 Nepenthes mirabilis | reverse complement strand
AAATAGTTTAATTGTGATTAATAAAAAAGTAATATTTTACTTGAGAGAAGTAGGATCCCCTGGTGCATCAGTAACTCGAAGTAAGAAAGAATTTGATGATAAGGAAGGTAAGAGGCTACAAAAGGTTGTCTTGCCAAACAATTAATCCAAGGCTTCGATGATGCAAACACTTTCCAATGCGTGCATTATTATTATTATTATTATTCGTTGATTAATGAGTTGTCAACTACAAGTCAAACAATCAACCCGCTGTTGGGCTAGAAAAAAAATCTAGTGGCAGCTTTCATCAATAATTCACGTCAATCACTAGTTTTTCTCTACCCTGCTCGTTGTCTTCACGTTGCCACTTCTCTGTCACTGCGGACGGACATGGACAAACGTAGAAGAAGGCAAGCTGCCAGAGCTAAATCTCATGTCTCTGAAGGTATGCTCAATTTTCTCTCTTCCATGATAATACTTATTTCTTCTCCCAATCTATGTCCTAATTCTTGTCGGACATCTCCTTCAATTTCTGCTTCAATTTCTTACTGCGAGTGAAGTGATCAATTGCAAAAACTCTCCCTACTTCTCTCTCTCTCTATCTATCTATATATGTATATATATAGGTTGATTATCTTCTTTCTTGGCAGAGGTAAGTAGCATTGAATGGGAAGCCGTAAACATGACCGAACAAGAAGAGGACCTCATCTGCAGAATGTACAGACTAGTCGGAGACAGGTGCCTATATACGTATACACACCATGATAATTGGATAATTTCCTTTAGTTTTCATTTTCCTAGTAAACTAGCTAGTACTGGTTCGGATAATTTTCATTTGTTTTCTTCATCCACTGCATCTAACATGGGTATAATTTTTTAAGTAGAGCCGAGTGTCAGATCGAGCAGCACAGCTCCATCGCAAACTTAAAATTAGATCGGGTCTTTAAATACGGTCCTGATTTAATAATTATAGGTGGATATTTGACCCAAAAAAATAAAAATAAAAGTGAGATTGCATACGTGGTTACATAGTAAAGAAGATATATGGTGGCATACAGTGGCAGTTTGAGTTGGGAGTACAAAGTCACATGCTAGCTACTTCAGCCTCTTATCAGTCTAGTATGACTTCTAATCAAGGCAGGCTAAGCCTTTGCTTGCTTTCCATCTTTCATAACCGTCCTTGTCAAATTATATTTTGTTAGTATTGTAAAATGTTGGAGAGCCACCCTTGAAATAAATATTTTCAGAAGGTGTAGGCCTATTAATATCGGCAGATTAATAAACGGCATGTCATCAATGATGTCGTTTCATAGAAAGGCTCATACTTCTTGCTTGAATATTGAGTCTCATTTTGGATATGCATATTGAGGTTAAAATAGGGTTAAGTGCAGTATCCTCAAAGGCTTGACCCACCAGATTAATAGTGACGAATATGAAAAGGGGTGAGAATATCAGAACTGATTATATGAAAAAGATAAATAATAATTTTTAGCACTTGGAATAATTGAAGCATTTATAGGCATCGTGTTCGAGAGATATATATGCATTCTATTGGTCAGAACAGTAAATGTCCATGTTATTAAACAATAATCTTATATCATGAGATTCAAAATGGATAAAACATACACAGCTTTAGACAACTATTGTAGAGAAATAAATAAGTCATTGTATAAATACCGTATTTAGGTTTACCCCTACTCTAACATTTAGCCATTGAATTTTTTTTTTTTTTTATAGAACTTGGTATTTTTCAATTTTTCTAGCTAGTAAAACATGTCTACTGTATCTTTCTTTCTTTCATACTTTTAATGTTAATAGAATAGAAGATCACGACTCACTTGATTCGTCAAGTATTTATATTCGGTTTTCTTTATATAGATTTAGATTACTTATATATATTTTTATTTAGATATGAAAGTACCAAACCTAGGAATTGAAATTTGTTTGGCAGCATTTTGTGTATTATTTTTCCACGGAAGAAATTGGTATAATCGCATTATCCCATTTGTTTTTTCCTTTTATTTGTCTCCTCATTCTCCACCATCCAAATGGCAATTTGCTTTGCCTAGCAATTGCAATAAATCATATGGATCAGTATTACTAAAATAATTTATAAAAGAAAACTATGAATAAATAATTTGATTTGCACATTGTGAATTTTGTTAAATCCTTTAAAAAGTTTTTTTTTTCATTTTTTTTTTTGTTTTTGATCAGAGCTTTCTTGAAAGCATGATACAATGATTTTGGCACATTTAACAAGTAGTTTCTCAACCAACTTGGATAATAATTTTCATTTTTCTATTTTTAAAATTTTTAGTTTCTCTTTTTACAATTTTTGTCTGAAAACTTATTCATTTATTTTCGATTAAATCGATTAGCTGAAATATGGCCAGGGTTGTAATACTTCTAATTTATTTTTAATGTTTTCGGCATTTAAACAATATCTCTAGCTTTACAATTGCTAAAGACAAAAACAAAATAAAAAAACACCTTTGAAATACTTTTTTTCATGACCGGCTAAATATGTTGGAAAATATTAAATATTTTTGCGGTTTAAAAAATTTAATTTCAAATTTTTTTTAAAAAAAACTAACAAATAATGTTTTCCAATGAGGCTGTCCTAATAGTATTACAACTGAACCTAAAACATATTCAAATACATTTAAAAATTTTTGTTTGCTCTGTAAACAAAAATAAACAAAAAAGAAACAAAAACATACCAGTCCTACCTAAATAAATAATCCTTAAAGTAATAAACAATAAAAAATTAAAATTAAAATCAAATCAAATATATATTCCTAAAAATCAAATGTCAAATGAAGTATGATTGTAATTCATACTCATAGAAGCATCACACATATCAAGAATAAGATGTGACAGCACAGCCCACAATTGATAATTTTAAACAAGAAGAGGAAAAGATGATAAGCTGGAAAACATAATAAAAATCACTTGTCCTGGACCTTCACTGCACCAAACAGTCCAAGGGCCACTGCAAACAGCTAGAAATACTTCTATTTATTTATTGAAAAAATAATTTTAAAAAAAAAAAACCCAGATGGCTCTGCAGCAGTGATAGGAATCTCTAAATTAATCACAATCACCCATCAGAGTAGTGACAATACATACAGGGATAAGGATAATCATCATGTCACATACATAGAGAAGATGATTTCATCAAAATCATATATATAGACGTATACGATGAAGAATCCATTTTGTTGAAATTTCCTGCAATGTCAATTCTTCAGGTGGGATTTAATCGCGGGTAGGATTCCAGGAAGAAAACCCGAAGAAATCGAACGATTTTGGATCATGAGGCAACGCCGGGGAATTGCTGATGCGACGGGCTAGACAGAGAGAGCTCTCCAGTTTCCTAGGGATTCTTTCATATTTCGATTTTACATTATTGTCGTTGTCATCTCCTCTGTGTAAAAGAAAAAAAAAAAAAATACGAAACTGACAGAATATTTGATATAAATATTTTATATGTAAAGAAGAAATAAGATCAGTCGGTGGCGCGTCATCGTCGCCTTTGAAGTTTTCTGATCTGAACTGAGCTGATGCTCCTCAGGCTACCTAAACAGTCATCTACAGCTCCACTATGTGTAACTCTCTCCTATAACACATTGACAAGCTACTTTTCAGCTGTTGTCCCAACGAGAGAGAGAGAGTGAGAGCATTTCAATTAGTAAAATTGACCCTATCGATTTCAAAATATTAAATATGAGACTGAAATGATCTCCAATAAAAGAGTGAAAATTTTTGATATTTTCCTTGTTCCTTGGTACTGCTAAAACAACTAAAATTGAGAGGAGGTTAAGAGAGGAACTATCTATGTTGCCCTCAGTTTATAAGATTCACATACCCGGAAAACGGCTAAAAAGCATGCAAACCTACAACATATCATACATACACGGGGAGAAATTATACGATTTACATTGACTGCCATGTTACTCCTCAATACAAATTATTTATCACAAGACGTGTAAACATCATGCCCACCCAATCAAATTCATCATGCATTTCAAAAATGACTGTAATAGTGCCATAAAGCAACGCAATACTCCCCATATATAACTTTACAATAGTCGTGGGGCATATTTCTTCCAGGAAATGGTTACATTAGACGGTATAAGATGTGTGTCCATTTCTTGTCCGTGAAATTATGAAAAGCCACAATCAGTATACAGTGACATGAAGAGGAAATGTTGAGAAATCTACTATTAACGATAGAACAAGATTTATTTTGCAGAGGATTTCTGAGGAAGAGGTTTGATATATGTACTGTGCAACTGCAAATGATGCTGGCCAGCTGGTTCAGTATATATATTGGCGAAGATAATCCACCCGAGCTGGGTGCTTGAGCTTCATGAGAGCTTTCACTTCATGTTTCCGCACCATTTCTCTTGAAATATTTAGGTTCCCAGCAATTTCTCCCAGTGTTCTGTCTCCTTTGCCATCCAGCCCATATCTTTGTCTGATCACCAAGCTCTCTTTCGGCTTCAACGAATCGAGCTGCCATATATGTGAGCAAAAGGAGCTGAGAATCAGAATTAAGAGAGACTGCAACCTTTGTTTTCAGTATTGTGAAATGCAACTTTGATGGTTTGCTTATAAATTTTCTCATGGGAGAAGGAATATGATCTACTTTGTCTAGATTTAAGCTTTTGAGTTGTTGTCATTTCCCTTCATATCTCTCCAAGGTTTTAGAATCAATAGGCAGAATTTTCACCACTAATCACAAAGTGCTGCGTAATGATCACACAAAACATTGACTCGAGCAAGTGTGACATCTAACACCCTAATATTTCAATTTGGTTTAATTAGATTCCTAACTAATAGAGGTCATTATTAAAAAAATTAATGTGAAGATGGAATCTTATGAAGCTAACAATTTGCAGGCATGTATAGACTAACTTTATGAGGAGTCCGAATGAGTTGGATTCACAAGCCCCCCAGAAAGGCATTTTGGTAATTTTCACCAGTAGACAATGACCCCTATCATCCAATCGAGATCTGTAAGCCTGTGAACTGACCTGTTATCAAGAAATTGTGATTACTTTTTTGAGAGTCTTATGCCTTTGCACATGTATTCATTTTCTCATTATTGCTGGCAGGACTCTGGCCTTCAAATAGCAACTTTGAATGCCAAATTTTCGAAATCGTTTTTCTGGCATTTAAGCTGGTGTTTGATCTTGCATTCAAACGGTGATTCTGAGGTTTTCTGGAAATTGGTCTGGCATTCAAATACAAGAAGCAACTATAAAACAAAAATTGATTTTTAGAATAGTTTCGAGTCTAGTTTCAAACACCAAACACCTTGGGCGTCATTGAGTGAGAAAAAGAGAAGGGAGGAGAAAGAAACTAAAGAAAAATTTTGCCATCTGTTGGGCACCAAATCATATTCCATTCTTCGTCAACCTCATGTATATTGTTCTAGTTATTATGTAGAATAATTCTATCAATTGTTTTGTCTCATTTGCTATCATACCGTTTATTGTTCAGGTTATTCACTATAAAGTGCTGTAACCTTAAGTGTTTTGATAGGTTTATGATAACCATACTACCATATGGTAGAGATACTTCAAACTTAAAAGTCCTCTGCATTTTTCACCTCATTCATAAAAGAGATTTCCATATAAAAATCTGTATGTTCCTCATTGTGTAATTACTATCTCTATATTGTATTATTATCTTGCATCCTTATGAATTAAAAAAAAGGTGCAGTAATCAATCATTGTTAGAGATTTGTCCTCAGTTTCACATAGGTATAATTTCGGTATACCACCCAACAAATGGTATTAGAGCATTTGGGTTATTGTGTTTCAATTGATGGAGGGTGGTAATAAAATGAGTTTCTTAAATAGTGCCAACTTTAACATTGGGAGCAATAAAATAAATCTATTATTTGTTAAAGCAATGCATTTTCCAACGCACGCTTGCTACTCAAAAGCCAAAATCTAAATCCAAAGAAGAATGGGGTTTATGTACGACTAAGTTTGCAGGTACATTAGACAATTTGTTATTAACAATATATACAATCACATTCAAAATGAAAAACATGCACAATCTTGTAGGGTAAACTCGAAGTCTTGTAAGCTTTGAAGATGAGAAATAACAAATTGCATCACGTGATAAGATTGATATAATTAAACTATAAAAAAGGAAGTTCTATCACCATCTTAATAAGTTCTAAAAACGCGTACATCAATTGTCCAACATGGGCGTAAAGTTTGATAGTAAGTTACTTGGCATATGGTTGTTTAGCCATTATATTGGATTAGGAGATCCTTTGGATCTTTACTACTAACTGTACTCTTAATAGTGTTGTGGCATTGGAGATTCATAAGGGCACTATTCTAAAGCATAAATGAAAAGGAAATCTCAAGGTTCTACGTGTTCACAACCTGAAACATTGATTTCTAAAACCCGAGGAAGAAATAAAGGGAAGGCTCTAACACTAGAGACAAGAGCCAATGCAAGTTAAAATCGAGATATCAAAACCTTGAATGTTGCATTGTAACAAAAATGACCACATTAAGAAGCATTATTACAATTGCAAATATAACAACAGAATTAATGGTGAGAAGAAAGAACAAAAGGTTCATGATGATGCGTGGGCTTTAGTAGCCACTAAGCCAAATTTTCTCATCGTTTGTGAAAAAGATATGATCAACGTCGCTAACAACAAGATAAGTTGGGTAATTAATAATAGTGTATCACTCTATGTTACATCAAGGAGATAATTTCTTACATCTTAGCTGCTCGGTGACTTAGGGTATTGAAGATGGGTAATGACGGCTTGCCACACATATTGTGGTTGCCGTGATATGTGTTTGATGACCAATATTGGCACGAATTTGACCTTTAGGGATTTTGGACATGTCCTAAACAGACAATTGCATCTTATTTCAGCTCAAAAAGTTTGATGAAGAAGTCATTAACAATACTTTCTAAGAAGGCTCTTCAAAGCTCACTTGAGGCTTACTAGCTGTGGTGTGTAGAAAAAAGCATTCTAGTATGTTTGTATTCCAAGCTTCAGGCTTTACCCGTGACGTGAATGTGGGTAAGGGCAATGAGTTTCAAAGCTTTGACATAAAAGACTTAACCACATGAATGAGAATGGGTGAAAATGTGCCTAGCTAATGACAATATTCTTTTAGGAGCAACATAAGAAAAGTTGGGAACTTATCCTCGTTACATGCTTGGGAAGCAAATAAGAGTTTTTTTTTTCATGGCAATTCATTTTCAAAGAAGCTGGGTTTTGTGGAACTTATACACACCGACATGTGTGGTTCCTTGAAGATAAAAACTTTTGATGATGCACTTTATTTCATTCTTTTCATTGAAAATTGCTCTAGAAAATTATAGGTAAATTGGGTATATCCCTTGAAGTCAAAAGATCAAGCCCTTAATGCCTTCAGGCAATTTTATACTCGGGTTGAAAGACAAATGGAGAATAAATTAAAGTGCATTCGTTGTGACAATGATGGAGAGTACATTAAGTCATTTAATGCATATTGTTGATCATAAGGTATGGCATGGCATTTGTATTCGACACTAATAGATTTCACGAAAGGTGCCTTGGTTGAATGGCATGGTTGAAATGATGAACTGAACATTAATTGAGAGAGTCCATGTGTATTTTCAGATGCAAAGCTACCTGGTTCCTTTTTTTTTGGGGGGGGGGGGGGGGGAAGCATTGAATGCAATTATTCATGTTATCAACCTTTTCATCTAGTGGTCTATTGAATGGTAAGGTTCACAATCCTGAGAAGGTCAAATTTGGTTATAAGGTTTCTAATGATCACTAATGTGTGTTTGATTGTAAGTTTTTTGTACATGTTCTTAGGGATGAAAAATTAAAGCTTAATGCAAATACACAATAATTCATTTTTCTTGAGTATGGAGAAGACGAGTTTGGCTACTAGTTCTATTATCCAGTAATTATTTTAAGTACCCAGAAAAGTCCTACTAAGTAAGAGAAGGCTAACATGAAATGAGTTTTTGATAATTCCCGCGTAGGTAGTTTGATAAAAGGTTATGGTGTTTACAAGGTAGGAAATTACTCGTGCAGTTCGAACCGTTAGCCAATTCCTTTGTAATCTTAGAAAAGAGTATTAGTTCATTGTGAAGTGAATTCTGAGGTACTTATTAGAGTGTGTTTGTATTTTAATAGTGGTAAGCCTATTTAGGTTGGGTATACTAATGCTAACATTGCAGGTGACAAAGATTCTTGAAAGTCTATTTCAGGATATTTGATTGTGTCTTTAGAAGGAGCCATATGCTCTAACTAAGGTTATAAAAGTGCATTATACTCTCTACCATCAAAATTAAATTCTTTGTGGTGGTGGAAGCTAAAAATGAAATGTTGTAAATGAAAAAGTTCATTCACGAACTCAGCTTCAAACAAAATTGGTATGTGCTGCTTTGTAGGATGAAAAATGTCATTGATTCGGAATTATTAATACCTAACAAAGTTAAGATTGATGCTAACGGGTCAAGCATGATGACTAAAGTAGTAGAAGGTGGGAAGCACAAAGTATGCTGAGATATTGCCAAGATGGCGATGGTCCCCACAAGTTCCTAAGGAAATGTTTGTTGAGATGGATCACTCCATTATAAGTCTCATACCCTTATACATATTTCCTTTCTTCTTGCTGCTGGCAAGGCCCTATTGTTCAAAATACAACTTGGGATGCCAATTTTCCAATATTATTTTTTTGGCATTTATCTGACATTTGAACAGTTATTTTGGCTTTTTTTGCATTTGATTAGGTGTTCAAATAATAAATGCAACTATAAAAGATAAATTGACACTTTTGTGACTAATTTCAAACACATTAAGCGCCGATTGAGTGAGAAAAAGAGAGGAAGAGTGTAATGTTCAAGTTTAATTTTATCTTAATCATGATTAATTAAATTAATATTATCAAAATTGAGGCCAAAAAATTAAAAAAATTGAGTCAAAAATCAACATTAGAATGGGTCACATCAAATTGATGGATGTTTGACTGACCTATGCAAAGGATGGACAGAGTACCCGTGCCTGAGAGACACCTGATCGGTGCCTAAGAGCACAAAACAGTATCGACGCACTTGAGGTATGCTTGAAGGATGCCTAAAGCATGCTAAGGTAGAATGTCCGTGTTCAAAGCACACCCGAGGCGGCGCTCGTGCACCACAGTGTCCAACCATGGCGCTTAACACATGTTCGACCAACGCTCGAGCGTCACTTCAGTATAAATATGAGACCCAACTGATTTCTTGCCATTTTTCAACAGAATTTGAGAGAGGAGAGAGAAGGAAAAGAGGAAAAGAGGAAAAGAGAGAGAAAGAGAGAGGGGAAGCCAAAGAAGTTCAAATCAAGTGAATCCAAGCTAGAACTTGGAAAAGTTCAAGCCAAGGTAAGTATATTCCAAGTTTTCTTTCTCTTGTTACTATTTCTTTCTTAATTTTCTAAACATTTCTTATTTCAAATACTCATACATAACATGATTTCATAACTAAGATACTTATATTTAATATGTAAGTAAATTATCCCTATTTTCTTCAACTTATGTATGAAATCTATGTCCAAATACATGTTCATTACATAATTCAGTAAAGTTTTGTAATAACCTCACATGCATGATCTAAATTCATAATATAATATTCTTCCATGTTTGATTTTCGTTTATAAGCTCCTACATGTTCTAAAAGCTCAACTAGAGTCCCCATCATGTGTTGGAATTCCACATAAATGCTTGCATATTCTAAATTTCAGTAAAATTGGTCTTGCATGGGTGTTATTTAAACCAAAATTGCTAAAATATCATCATGCTTCTCAATTTTTTGCAACCATGTTTGTAAAATTTGATAAGACAGCTTATACATCAGTATATTGTGTTTATGTTAGTCAGATCATGGTTTGTAAATTATAAGACGAATGTTGGTTTAATTAGTGTCTTGTAGTTTATGTTAATTTCAGCTTGTAAGTTAAGAGATTTTGGTCGTCTGAAATTATGAAAACAGTGGAATGTAATTTTAGTTGGAATTGTGTGCTCTGCTTTTTGTATAGACAGATATACCTCCTTACGTATAATCCAACGTCACAATTTGGGTCAGTATCGGAGCCTTAAGATGACGTGGCATTTCTATGTATAGGTTTATTATTTTATTTGGTTAGTCAATGTATCAATGTAAAGTTCACGTCCAATGTTAATTAAATAACTAATTGGCTGATTATTAATATTCTTATTAATTGTTAATGATGGGATCGGAATTTGAGACGTGACAAGAAGTGATATCAGAGAAGTCGTAAAGAGATGTCTCATTTGATTTGATAATCTAATTTGATTAATATTTTATGATAGAAAAGATGCCATCAGGACAAGGAGGCAATGTTGGACCCATCTGTCACCTCGATGGAGAGAAAGAGTCTTTGAATATAATGGCAAGAATAGTGGATATTATGGAATCCATGGCCCAAGGATTACATAACCCGGAGCCAGCCCGGATGAACCTAGCAACAACGACGTACGATTGATTAACAAATGAAAAGGTGCTAAAATTTATGGGCGACCCGGATCTCGCCAAGGTTGAGATTTGGATCTGGCGGATTAAGAAAGTTTTTGCCATTATGCAATATCCGGAAGAAGATAAGGTAATGTTCGCATCATATGAGTTGGAATGAAAGGTGGACCATTGGTGGTCAATGAGAAAGTGAGCAATGGGCTTGAAAAATGAAGAAATCTCTTGGGACATGTTTGTGGAGACTTTCATGGACAAATATTTTTCAACAAGCCTAAGGGAACAAAGAAGGATGAATTCGCACATTTGAGATAAGAAATGTGGCAGAGTATAATGCCAAGTTCATAGAGTTATCCTGCTATACTCATCATATGGTCCATGATGAGGCGAGGAAGTTTCTGCAATGTCTTAGAAATGCCATCCAGAAACAATTGGTGATGTTGAAGATGAGCACTTATGGAGATGTATTGAGGACCGAGCTCTTTTGTTTAAATGGGAGTTGAAGAGAGAAAAGTTCTTTGAGAAGAATTCTGCTAACCGAGGAGGCCAAAGTTTGGATAAAAATTTAGGATCGGGAGGATCCCATAAAAGATCGAAGCCAACAAATAAAGGAAAGAAAGGAGTTGAACTCCAGGATGTACCGGGCCCTTAATAAGTAATGCCTGTGTGCCCTTATTGTGGAAAATCTCATGGTGGAAGGCCCTACTACAAGATATTAGGTGCATGCTTTAATTGCGGTCAGCCCGACCACAAGATCAATGACTGCCCTCATCCCTCGAGGCAAACGTCCAGGTTCGTGACAGAAGAGGAAGCCAAGTGTTTTGGGAACAGCTTTTGCGGTGACGGCTCAATATACAGATACATCACCTACGGTGGTAGAAGGTAAATTTACTATTTTTGAAACGTCAACTATGTACTTTTGAATTTAGGGTCAACACAATCATTTGTGTCATTAAAATTTTTTCGTTATTTGATATCACCCCCGAGGATTATGGATTTTGTATTAGTAGTGTTTACACTTACGGGATCATTTTTGGTCATGGATATTGTGTACCCTAAGTGTGTTGTTTGGGTTAATGGGTTGTAGTTGCTAGTGAATTTAATTTTATTAGACATGCATAATTTTGATATAATTTTAGATATGAATTGGCTAGCTAGTTATCATGCTAGCATAGATTACTTTTATAAGAAGGTCTATTTTGTAATTTCAAAATATGAACCGTTTTATTTTCAAGAAATAATGCATAAACAATCCCCCTATATAATTTCAGCATTGCATGCTAATCATTTGATGAAAATTAGATGACAAGCTTATCTGGCTTACGCAAACACTATTGTAAGCCATAGTATGTTGGCAAATTTAAAGATGTTTTTTCTAGAAGATCTACTGGAACTACCACCGAACTGGGAGATTGAGTTTAAAATTAAGATCGTGCCTAGAGCAGCACCTATATCAAAGACTCCCTATAAAATGACACCGTCAAAACTAAAAGAGTTGAAACAATAATTGTATGAGTTGCTTGAGAAGGGCTTCATCCAGCCAAGTGTTTCCCCATGGGGTGCTCTGATGCCATTTGTGAAAACGAAGAGTGGGTCTATGCGACTGTGTATAGATTATCAGAAGTTGAATAAGATTACTATAAAAAATAAGTATCTGTTACCGAGAATTGATGATTTGTTTAATCAATTACAAGGGGTCCAGGTATTTTCAAAGATTAATCTTCATTCGGGTTATCACCAATTGGGATTAAGAAAAAAGATGTGGCGAATACAGCTTTTCGAATGAGGTATGGGCATTATAAGTTTTCAATTATATTATTTGTGTAAACTAATACTCCTGCAACTTTTATCGATTTGATGAGCTGGGTATTCTAATCCTATCTTAACATGTTTGTGGTAGTATTCATCGATAGCATTTTGATATACTCAAGAAGCTACAAAGAGCTCCAGAGGCATTTGAGGATTGTACTCCAAACACTTTGAGAAAGGAGCTTATATGCCAAATTAAAGAAATGTAAATTTTGGCTTGAAAAAATCATATTTTTAGGTTATGTCATTTCCAAGGGAGGTATTTCGATTGATCCTAAGAAAGTTGAAGTTGTAATTAACTGGAGTCGACTAACAATAATAACCGAAATTAGGAGCATTTTGGGAATGACGAGCTATTATCAAAGATTTGTAAAGAACTTTCCCAAGATTATCATGCCGTTAACCCGATTGATATGGAAGGAAGTCAAATTCTAGTGGACGGAAGATTGTGAAAAGAGTTTTCAGGAATTGAAGGACCATTTGACAACAGCCCCAATTTTGACGATTCCAGAATGATCCAGAGGATTTGTGGTATATTGTGATGCAACTAAAACCGGACTAGGATGTGTCTTAATGTAGTATGGAAAGGTAGTTGTATATGGATCGAAGTAATTGAAGACATACGAAAGAAATTATTCGACGCATGATCTGGAATTGGCGGTAGTGATTTTTATGCTGAAGAATTAGAGACACTATTTTTATGGAGAGAAATTTCCGGTGTATTTGGATCACCAAAGTCTTAAGTATTTATTCTCTAAAAAAAAAATTGAACATGAGACAACAGAGATGGATGGACTTTCCAAAGAGTAATGATTGTAAGATTTAGTATCAACCAGAAAAGGCCAATATTATAGCGGATCCTTTAAGTCATCAAACGACAAGTTTTATAACCCATTTAAGAATCAAGAAAATGAAAATGTTGGAGTGTATAAAACAATGCAATATCAAAAGGGGCTCCCAAGGTACCCGGATAATATTATCCTATTTTCAAGTGCAACAGAAAATTTTAAAGAAAATTAAAGGAGCTTAAATGAATGATCCGTTCCTAGTGGACATTGCTGAAAATTTGAATAGAGATTCTAGAACAGATTTCAGTATAAGAGTAGATGGGATTTTAACGTTTTGGGAACGGATGTGTGCCGGATATTGAAAAATTGTAAGAAGAAATTATGAATGAAGCTCATCGATCAAAGTACATGATTCACCAGAGAATTAACAAGATGTACTGAGATTTGAAGATGTTTCGGTGGCTAAATATAAAAAGAGAAATTGCGGCCTATATGGAAAGGAGTTTGATTTGCCAACAGTTAAATGTTAAGCACATGAAGCCACTTGGCCTATTACAACTTATGCTGACCCACAGTTGAAAATGGGAAGAGATAATGATGGATTTTGTAATTAGATTGCTAAGGATACTGAGAAATCATGATACCGTTTGGGTAATTGTAGATTGGCTTACTAAGTCGACTCATTTTATAGCAGTTCGGATAACATTTTTAAGGGATTGACCGGAAAGATTATATATTAATGAAATGGTTAGATTACGTGATATGCTAGCTTCTATTGTGTTTGATCGAGACCGGAGGTTTGCTTTAAAATTTTGGGAAAGCTTAAATTGTGAATTAGGGATAAATCTGAAATTTAGCACAACCTATCATCCTCAAACGGATGGACAATCAGCACGAACGATTCAGATTTTGGAGAATATTGAGAACTTTGATTCTGGAGATGAAAGATAATTAGGACGATTATTTGACATTAACTGAATTTACGTATAATAACAGTTATCAAACAAGTATCAGTATGACCCCATTCAAGGCTTTGTATGGAATAAAATATTGTTCCCTAATTCATTTGGAGGAGATCAAAGATAGGAGACTTTCGAGATCAGAGGCCATACAAAAGACATCTAACAAGATTCATTTGATCCATAACTGGTTGGAGGTTACATAAAGTCGGCAAAAGAGCAATGCTGATAGGAGGTGATCGAAACTGAGTTTTGATGTTAGAGACTATGTATTTTTGAAGATATCTCCATCAAAGGAAATCTCGACGTTTGGGATCAAAGGGAAATTAAAATCGAGGATTATGGACCGTTAGAGATTTTGGAGAAAATTGACTCAGTAGCGTATACATTAGCTCTACCCCCAAATTTGGAAGATGTTCACAATGTGTTTCATGTGTTGATGCTTTAAAAATATGTGTACAATCAACAAATATTGTTAAATATAAACCATTGAGGATTAATGAAGACATACATTGAGGATTCGGTTCAAATTTTGAGAAGAAGAGATCAAGTGCTTCGGATAAAAGTAATTCCGTTGGTTAAAATCTTATGAAGGAATCGCTTATATGAAGAAGCCATCTGGGAAAGAAAAGACGGGACCTAGGAGAACTACCCACATTTATTTATTCGATAAGGTACGTAAAATTTCAAGGATGAAATTTTTATGACGGAAAAAATGTAATGTTCGATTTTAATTTTATCTTCATCATAATTAATTAAGTTGATATTACTAAAATTAATATCAAAGAATAAAGAAAATTAGGTTAAAAGTCAACATTGGATCATGTCATATCAATTTGATGGATGCTTGATCGATACTCTATGCATGCCTATGTGTGTGACGGATAGAGTAACCGTGCTTAAGGGATGCCTAATCGATACTTGAGCGCACAAAACAGTATAGACGCATTCAAGGCACGTATGAGGGACGCTCAAAGCGCACTGTGGCAGAATGTCCACGCTCAAAACATACCCATGGCGGTGCTCGTGCGCCGCAGTGCCCAGGTATGGTGCCTAACGCGCGCTCGACTAATACTCAAGTGCCACTTTAGAATTTGGGTAAATTCAAGCCAAGGCAGGTGTATTTTAAACATTCTTTCTCTTGTTACTGTTTTTTTCTTAATTCTCTTAATATTTCTTATTTTAAATACTCATATATGACATGATTTCGTAGCTAAGATGCTTATATTTAACATACATGTAAATTCTCCAAAATTTCTTGAAATTATGCTGGAAATTTATATCCAAGTACATATTCATTACATAATTCAACAAATTTCTACAATAACCTCACATGCATGATCTGAATTCAAAATATAATGTTCTTCTATGTTTATTTTTGTTTATAAGCTCCTGCATGCTTTGAAAACTCTAACTAGAGTCCCCTGCATGTCCTAGAATTTCACATAAATGCTTGCATGTTCTAAGTTTCAGTAAAATTGGCCCTACATGTGTGTTATTTAAATTGAAATTGCTGAAATATCATCATGCTTCTGACTTTTCTACAACCATGTTTGTAAAATTTGATAATACAGATTATACATGCTCTGAAATTGTATATGTAAATTCCTACAAATTTTATGCACTACATGAGGATTTATTGAAAAGAATTATGGAAAAAAAAAATCTACAATATGATAAGAACTATTTTCTCAGATTGAGAAAATTATGAAATATGAATAAATATATAGAGTTTTTATATATGCATCGGACCATAATTATAGTTCAACAGATAGTACATTATAACATATCTTAATATATTATAATGGTAATCGAGATTTGAACCTATCATCCGCAGGTAAAAGCAGCGTTCGGTCCCATCTACAGGGTTGTATATACGACGGCCCACCTATGGGTCGTGAATAATAGCATACGACCTTTGATTGTATAGGAAAAACATAAGTCGGGTTTCAATTATCTACTCCATTAATCGATGAGGCCCTACTGGCCCTTAGTCCCTAAGAAAATTCATATTTGAGCATGAATTTATTTTAACTAAGTACCGAAAAGATAAAATCTAGAAATCAATGTCATTGCATCTGATTGATTTATAGTCCTTCTGATATGTTTTAAATGCAAATTATATATATTTAGTTACAAAATTATATGCTTTATTAAGCTTTTGGCTTACTCCTTTCTATTTTACTAACCTTTTCAGATGAAAGGTTTTGATACTTGCTGAATGATCAAGGCTGAACAATGAATTTGTTTGAAGATGTTAGAATTAGAATTTATGAATTTTGATGTTGTATTTGGTTTCGGACATTAGTATATAGTGTTTATGTTTGTCAGATCGTGGTTTCTAAATCATGAGACAAATGTTGGTTTAATTAGTGTCTTGTGGTTGTAGTTTATGTTAATTTCAGTTTGTAAGTTAAGATATGTCAATTGTCCAAAATTATGACAGCAACAGAATTTAATTTTAGTTAGAATTGTATACTCTTATTTTTGTATGGATAGATATATCTCATTACATATGGTCCGACGTCACGGTTTGAATTGGTGTCAAATCTATATGATGACATGAAATTTCGGGTCCTATGTACAGGTTTATTATTTTATTTGGTCAGTCGAGATATCGACATGAAATTCACGTCCAATGTTAATTAAATGGCTAATTGGCTGATTATTAATATTGTTATTAATTGTTAATGATGGGATCGGAATTTGGAACGTGACAAAGAATAAAAAAAGGATAGGAAACTTTTGTTATCCGTTTGGATTCTGAATCGTGTTCCATTATTCGTCAACCTTAAGTTGCTGTTCTAGTTATTGTGTAGAACACTTCTAATTGTTTCATCTCGTTTTCTATTGCATCGCTTATTGCTCGGGTTATTCGCTAAAAGGTATTATAACTTTAGGTATATTGGTTGGTTTGATGTAACCAAACTCGTACATAAGGGAAATATTTTGTACGTCCATCTCATGGTTTTTCTCCTCATTCATAAAACTGTTTTCTATGTAAAAATCGGTGGGCTCCTCATTGCGTGATTTTATCAATATTTTATTACTTTGCCTCCTCATGATTTTAAACACATGATGCAATAATCAATCATTGTTAGAAATTTATTCTCGGTTTCACACAGATAGAATTGCCGCAATCAGTTCTTATTAGAGATTTATTCTCAGTTTCATGTTGGTGGAATTCGGTGTACCCCTAACAACTTCTTCATATACCAACATTACCCTAAGTCTATGATCGATGATAGCTCTGAGGTTCTAGTCTATATAGTGTGCATACAAATTAAGTGACGACATTAAAAAAACAGAAAAAATAAAAAATCCTGCAATGCCACAGCATGTAATGAATTGCATTAAGAAGCATGGACAGCAACTATAGGTACTTACCACATCATCAAGAGCAAGCCTGAGAAGAGCAGGCTGCCTTCTCTTGTCACCCCCCACGCCGTCAACATCAGTTATCCCATTAATGAACTCTTCTTGTGTGGTTGGATGTTTGGCATGTAAAGAGAAGATGGGTTTTGAGGCTCTCATGACTTCCTGGTACCTCTCAGGGGAGATCCCAACTCTCTTGATGATTTCTTCCTCTGTAGGCATACGATTTAGCTCAAACATCAACTCTAGTTTGGCTGTTTGTATTTCTACTCTCACCTGAAGAGTAATCATTTCCATCAGTAAAAGTTCTACTGCTAACAAATATAAATTCAATGAGGAGAAGAGAAAGAACATAATGAATGCAGATTGTGATAGAGAAGCTTACCGATTCAAGACCGAACGACACACGAGTAAAGCTAGAGACGGTCATTGATCGGATGATGGCATGCCTAATCCAAAATAGACTGTATGTAGACAACCGAAACTTCCTCTGTGGCTCAAAACGATCAATAGCAGTAATGAGACCCTTAACTCCTGCCTGACAAAGGTCTTGGAATTTCGGACCATTTGAAAATTCTTGGAAATATTTGTTCATCACAAACAACACAAGTCTCAAGTTATGCTGCATAAAAGGACCAGACAATAACCCATCAATTCCACATTTTTAATGCCACCACCAACACCAAATTTTATGGAATCCACAGTGGAAAGTGTTTTAGAGAAAAAGCTTTGTAGCTTATATCAAAAGCATCTTTGGGTTGATTTTTCCTAAGTAAACTATGCATCAAAACTTGATACAAAAATCAAGATATGGAGAACCCCGATTAGCCTTTTAGGAAGTCTTATTAGAGAAGATTCAGTTGATAGGCTTTTGCAAGAGCTATCTCCAAACTCATACCAGATTGGCCCTTACACGGCCTTGTGAACATGAAATTCAAACAACACAGAGCATTTAAAGAAGAAAAATAAAATTTACCTTAATCAACTTGTTTCTTGCAGCTCGTCCATTCTCCATGTGTTTTCTTACTTGAACTACCCTCATATTCATTGCTTTTGACAATTCATTGTCAGTTGGTTCTCTCTCCAGTTCCATTTCCAAGTTCTCCTTAACTTGAAGGATGACCTAAAATAAAACAAAAAGAAGAAAACAACAATTCCTCAGTTGAAAAATTATAGAGGAAAACTATTAAGTTCTTGCCGGGAAAAAGAACAAATAAACACAGGCTTACCTTCATTGGTTGCATCAACTTAAACAGCCATGCATGCTCAGAAGAAGGAAGAACTGGTGGTATCTTCATCTTCTTCCAATCCAAGCTGACCAAGTCAGTTGAAGCAGAATATTCCCGTACAAGCTCCTCTACTTTGTCCTCTTCATTATCGATGAATTCTGTCTTACGAGTTGAAAGAATAGTCTTGCCTTCTGTTTTCTTCTTCAATTCAATTCTTTTATCAAGGCTTAACCGTTTTGCCACCTTCATCTTACTCATCACGACCTTACCACCACTTCCTTTCTCTGTTTCTTCAACTACCCCACCATTCTTCCTTCTCTGGCGGATTCTTCTTACGACATCATCTGTGTTTTCCAAGTCAGAGGCATCAGTAGCAGGACTAAGTTTGTAAATGTTTTCAAGCTTAGCGGCAGCTTCATTGTAATCCAACTCAGCAGCATACTGGGAAGCAGCTTCTGCATCAACAGTTCGGACTCCTGTTGCCGCCTTAGCAACTGATCGCGATCTTTTTTGATGCTCTTTAGGACTTTCTATGGGTAAAGCAGTTGACTCATGGGGTGCAACCAAAGCTTTGTTCTTGTTTTTATTTGTTTTGTAGGCCAAAGTTAATGGTCGTTTCAGTGTAGACTGATGGACTATAAATCTTCTACTTAATCCCAAAGGAGTTCGTGATGCCGAGCTGGAAACAGTCACCACACCCATGACAGATTCTTTATGGAAAGAGAAGCAAAGTAGTTCCTCAGTTTGCAAATCCTGCAAATGCAGGTAGAAAGCATAATTACAAAGCCTTACTACTGTGCAGTTGTTGAACTTATCATAACCACACAGACACTGAGGTGATTTACTGCGTGACAAAATTTTAACTTTGAGGTGCTTGTTTATTCTGAGAAAATGCATGACATCAGTTGCTTTATGATGGGATGAGGACTTGGCCAACATATAAAGTTAGAAACAATATTGACATGTACTGATGGAGGATTTCCCTATTATCAGGCTTCTTCTAATATGAGAAGCATCTCAAATCAATTCAATTTGATATTAAAATAACAACTCCTGCTACTTCATCAATATTGATCATAGAAATCCACATCCTGAATGGCCAAGATCATACACCCCAAAAGACTCCACTGGGACAAGAATTCTATCAAAACAGGTATGTACTGGCGGCATTAGGCAGGCCTAAAATAAACTGCATTTACTGTTCTACGAAATGTAACCCCTGCCCCCAAAAAAATCACTGTTTAATCCCCCAAACTCAAGAAGCAAAAGTTCCTTTACCAAAGGCAAAAAATTTCATACAATGCTGCTCATTAATCTCATCATATTCAAATTACCCACTTACTATATATAGTGTGATAAGCTAAAAGAATTCTTCATAGCACAGAACCTCGGATCATGCAATCCCTTCTTCCAACACACTAAAATCTCATGCAATAATTATAGAAACATCCACTGAGCTTCAAACAAGAAGAGACAAAAGCCAAATATCTCAAGTCACTCTAACTATATCTGCATACTTACATAACCCATATGGTTCCCCTTAGAACATTACTCGCTATTTTTAAGCAACCAAATGCCAACCTAGCACAAATGCAACCTATATCGTGGAACATTCACCGAAGTAGTTGTAAATACCATATCCAGCACATAGCTTAAGCTATTAAATCTTAGAGCTAATTGTCTCTTCTTTTTCCTTCCCCCTCCACTAGGGGTTCCATTGGATTTCAGTGGCACTAGGTTCAGTCATAATATCAAACATAAGCAGTTAACCTATGATCCATCTATATATAAAAAACTACCCACACTTCTGCTGACTTTCATAGGTTAGGCGCTTTAAACAATTGATTATTTTACCAGATACACCAATAAAGATGGTGGACAGCTCATTGGCAATCATATGCCTCTACTATTTCCACGAGAATCTCCGGGTTGATCTTTGTTGTGATCACTCTCATGTGGAAGTTCTTAGGACTTGAACAGAGCACGAATGTGCTGAGAGGAAGAAATTTCGGTCAACTCTTCCGATCAATATGTTGACCGTTATAAGTTGTGAATCTTCTGAAAAAGCGGGACGGGCTACTTCGACTGGTCAACGGTGTAGTTGACCGGCTAATGTGAAGCGACGGACAACAGAGCTGACATGCCGTATTTTGGAAATCTGAACGACTGTCATGCCCAAAAAGGTGTACAGTTGACCTACCATTCTGGGTGGTTGGTAGAAGCCATTCTCAGGACTCCAAAGGCTGATCGGTCTGCAGGAGTAGGCGTGCGCCGCCTGCTGCAGGAGTAGGCGTGCGCATGTAGGCAGACCTTGGAAGTTGAGCACCAACTACCAAGCTATGGTGAGGAGTGTGCATATGTATGTACACTTGCACATGGCGTAGTAGAAGTAGAGGAAAGTTGCAAGGCAAGAACAAGAAGAAGAAGGAGACACCGGCCAAGATTGAGTGAGAGTGTAACAGATGAGAGAAAGAAAAAGAAAGAGAGCTGTGAGAGAAACAAGTGTGAGAGTCTTGATTACTTTGCTCTGTTCTTATTTTCGCCTCCTGTAACTTTATCATATTTAGTGATTTTTAGTGGGCTTAATGTCCCGTGGTTTTTTTCTTGATTCATTAGAGTTTTCCACGTAAAAATTCGGTGTTCGTTTCGCTTCTCTACTCTTTATTTCACAGTATTTATTGTGCCCTATTAGTTGGCCATCTATTCCAACCAACAGGTGAAAACTGTTCTTGTAATTTGGTAAGTAGGCCGCCCGTTACCTGTCAACAATCTTCCTCCACCGACATAACATGAAGTAAGTCCAAAGAGTTCTGCAAAATATTGACACATCTAAAATGCCCGCCCCAGAAGATGCTGGAAAATTCTACCAAACATACATTAATATAGTATGTTTTTGAACTCTTATAACCGACTCCATTTGGCCTAATCTGCAAGAGAAAATGAACTAAACGCCGCACCATAAAAGGTTAAAAACTTAAACACGAACTAACAACCCAACAACTTTGCACAGCTAATATGCTCGGTTAATTAAGCAATCGCAGAAAACACGAATTAGTAGCAGCGTAAGGGAAGGTGGGGGATAAAGCAATTCGGGACAGAACCTAGACAAGATAAATAAGCATATATTATTTTGCGCTACTTTTCAAATTCATATTGATTTTACTAGCTAATGTCTATAGTTCAAATTAACTTTACAACCTGTTTGAAAACTATCTGGCATCTGCAACATGAGCAATGATGATTTTCTCCCCTCTTAGATCATATGCCAAAATACCAACTATAAGTTCGCTGCTTGCGAAATAAGATCCAGTTCATTCGTACTAAATTAAGAATTCACTTCGTTCACTTACCCTCCGTCTCTTTCTAACCTAAACTTTCCCTTTGTAGGGATTTGATAAAAAAGTTACGCACTGATAAATCGAAGACTGATGTAATCTTGAAGCAGACGGACGAAAAACAGATGAACAGAAAAATCGTACCGAGACTTTTGCTGATCGTAAGCGAGAAGAATGTATTTGCTGATCCACTCAAGTCTCAACGGCAACAACAAAGCGAGCGAACAAAAGAAGGATTAATGAGAATAGTTCTGCTATCAGCGACGCACCGTAGAAAAAGAGAAATATCCAAAATCAATAGTAAGCACAATCGTTTCGGCCACAAGCTGTCCGTGGAGAAAAATCAACGGTGCTGACTTTGCCATGGCCCCTCATATTGACGGTCTGAAATCGCCGTTGGTGACGTGGCAAGGCGTGTAAGTGTGTGGACACAGAAATGCCATGTACGGTGAATGACAGACACGTTATTTTGTAATATTAATTTATCATGAAAAATACATAGTTATTATATA
>JAODPA010095654.1:0-22507 GCA_025585075.1 Nepenthes mirabilis | reverse complement strand
CATAAACATACAAATGATCTGCATTCCCTCGAACTGCTGCAAATCAGCATCAGCAGCAAGCCCCATACCGCCTCAGTAACAGCAAGACAAGCTGAAGACCAAAAGTTCGACACAACACCAAACCAAGTTCAACAGCGAAATAACAAGAGAGCCCGCCACTTTCAGCATTGCAGAACAATGACAGAAACGGCAAAGCCATAAGCACCAAGAGCTGCGCCCACCAGCTTCAGCAAGGACCAAAGAGTCAAATTTGGCAATCCAGCTTCAGCATCCATTGGTAGGAAGGGGCAAATCCAGTAGAAATTAGCCCAACAAGCTGCAGCCAATCTAAGAAAGCCAAAATTAAACTCCCCAGCCAATGCAACAGCAGACAACTCCAACCCATTCAGCATCACCAAACCTTCACAATCGGCAATACATACAAGGCAGAATCTAGGCCCGATACAGATAGAGAGAACCCAGTTTTTCATAATGCAACTCCACAGTTTTTCAATTAACAAACAACTTATCATGTATACATTACTCTAGTCCAAAAGCTATATTGTATAAAACCAAATAAAACATAAAGGCTAAATTTATATTATAATTAGGTTGACATTTATACATTATTTTCTATTGTATACATCATATATGGGATGGGGTTTGTGTTGAGATATAGTTAGCACAAACNAATTAAAACATAATATTAAAATATTTTTAAATAATTATTTAATCCGAAATTGATATTTGTACAACAAAGACGCAGCTCTACTGGGATTCAGGGGGGTCCTTCTTCCTCCATTAGCCGTCGGATTAAAATCCGATGGCTCGTCAAATTTTTTAATCCGATGACTGATAGATGGAGAATAAGCGTCCTTCTTCGTAGGGGAGAAGGATGCCCCGGGTCCGCTCTACTGTGACTGTCATTTCATATAAGCCGATATGCTAATGGGGAGCTAAGATCCTGTCCACTTCACCCGTAACGTTCTACTGTAGCTGAACTGAAAGGTTCCGCCTGCGTCTACGAGACGGGAACTCCCGTTTTCGCTGATTCCTGGAAAACCCTTCCATTTTTGGTGTAATTTCCATCTTACTGCTCCTCCTTTGGCTTCCCAGCGTACCATCATCGCTGGGATTCTCCGCTCAAAAAATGGGGGATCCGTTGAAAATCAACTTAGAACAGGATGGCTCCGAGCAGCAATTGCTAGTGGCGGAAGACAGACAACACATGGAGATATCCGGCGACTGGTCGTGGCGGCTGAATTTCGATGGCGTTCAGTTGTCCCCGGAGCGCAAAAGCAATCCGCCGCGAAAGCTTCACGATTGCCTTGGATTCTTAGGAAATTTAGTAATTACATCTATTTTGTTTCTCCGATTCTAGATTGACTGGTCCTTTTCAAGAACGAGCTTGATTTGTTTGTTGTTACGCGGTTCTGGCCGTTGCTTTTTGGTTGAATATATTCTTTCTTTGAGAAACATCAATTTCTATCTGATAGTACTCAGAATAATGCTAAACGGAGGGTGGAGAACTGTTTTCTAAGAAAGCATAGAGTCCCTTGCGTGGGAATTTTTTCCTGTATCCCTTCATATATTTGTGTTCTGTTCTCTGATTCCTTTGTTTAGTCCAAACTGTGTGCCAATTGTGTAGCTTTGGCTATTTCCCATTTTATTCGTTCACATGGTTTGATTCTTCAATTCTAGTATAAAATGTTGTCATTGATAATATAGACTTCTCACTTCTCATATCCCTTTGTGGTCCTCCTTTACCAAATACTAAAAACGTAGGTGTAGTGATTGGTGTATTGAGTTTTTTCTTTTTTTTCCCCCCGCGGGGGCGGGGGGGGGGGGGGGGTGGGGGGTTGGAGGAACTTGCAGTCGGAGATGGGAATGGTTAAACCCTTGAGGTTTACTTCATGCATTTTGACAACGTCGTATTTTTCTGTGGGAATTTATCTTGCATTGTTAATGCGCCCTGTGTATTGCCATCCGATGATTTTTTTCTAATCTTCTCTGATTACTTTCTCACTTTTGCACCATATAAGCAAGATTTTATGTGTATTTCCTTTTTCTGGTCCATACTATGACCATAGGCCTGGGTGTGAAAAGGGAATTAATTTAATTTGGTTTATTTTAATTGTCTTTTGAGTATTTAGGTAAAAATATATGTTGACTGCTGCATAAATCCATATCCATGTTGAAGCTGTTATTTAGAGCTTCAGAGATGGTACTGAAAAAATAGTGCCATGATATTCTGATACTATTTTATGGACATCTTGGTAATTAAATGTGCAGTGTACTACCGTCCAGTTGTCCGGGTTGGCAAGGAATCCCATCACCAAGATGGGGTTGGAGTGTTCAAGCCCCATGAATTGCAAAGAAATTAAGTGTAGCGCAGATTTTCCCCTTCCACATTGCCTAGCAGAAATGGAAAATTTATGCATTCTGTAGTGTTCCATTGCTAATTTATTGTGTTCCAGTGCCGTTTCTTTACTTTCACACATGCATGCATTGGCTCGTGAATACACATAGGCATGGTCATTCTCATGTTAACATGCATCACTGATTGAGGGGTTGTAGCTAGTTGAGCATGTTCTCGTCAAGGTTGGATTATTAGTTTAGCTGATTCTAACTTACCATTGATGTACTTGCTGATCCAAATCTATCCATCAGCACGTAATGTATAGAAGTGGTATAACCTCTTTTTTTTGGAAGAGGAAACATATAAAACCTAGAAATTTGAAGATGAAACGATACGACCTTTTAGCATTTTTTAATACCACAATTTGGTGGGACATTTGACCCGAAGTCTGATGCAATTGGTGCTGGGTTTTGCCCTCTATTTCATCCACCTTTAATCAACCAATAGTCAACTTGTGATGGGTGGAAAGGTAGATGACCCACTCAATTGTGAAACTCATGAATGTTGAGTTTGAATTTGTCTTGTTTACGGTCAATAGTTCTTGATCCCCGCTTTCTTGCCGAACTTTATAAAGTTCAAAGAGAGAATAGGGAATAAGAGTGACCTTCGTGTCTTTAGAATTGGACCCAGATTTAGCACTTTAGTGAAGAATGACCTTATGGGTGTGGCATGTGGTGTTCTCAGCATGCATTGTTTTTAATGATGCTTATAGGGCCAGATGTGGTTGAGTATTATCAGCAACAAGTAGAAATGTTGGAGGGATTTAATGAAATGGATGCTGTAGCAGAACGTGGCTTCATTCCTGGAATGTCTAAGGTTCGTATTTGTGTAATTGAGTATACGTTCTGTATTATAGTCGGTGCTACTGTGTAAGATCTCATAGTCAATGGTCAATGCTTTTTTGCTGCAGGAAGAGAAGGAGAAGTTAGCTAAGAGTGAGACATTTGCTATCAGAATATCTATCATTGCCAACATGGTTCTTTTTGCTGCAAAGGTTTACGCATCCATCAGAAGTGGTTCACTGGCAATCATCGCCTCCACATTGGACTCACTTCTTGATGTTCTCTCTGGCTTTATTCTATGGTTCACTGCTTTTTCAATGTCAACATCCAACCCATACCAATATCCTATAGGAAAGAAAAGAATGCAACCATTGGTTTGTATTTCTGTGTTACCCATTATGATTATATTGTCTAATGCTTTTTGTGGTAGTACTAGTGATCTTGGTTCTTGCTGACATTATTTTGGTTGGGATTGGGTCAATAATCTATGGCAGTCCAAACCTGACAGATATGGGATAATGAAAGGAATTGGATGATTTGGCAATTAATATATACATTTGATGATATATTCAGAAAGCTTGGTTCTTATGCTATGCTGCATAAGAATTGACCTAAAATTGATGGTTTGAATTTTGGTTGGGATTGGGTCAATAATCTATGGCAGTCCAAACCTGACAGATATGGGATAATGAAAGGAATTGGATGATTTGGCAATTAATATATACATTTGATGATATATTCAGAAAGCTTGGTTCTTATGCTATGCTGCATAAGAATTGACCTAAAATTATGGTTTGACCTATTCATATTTGCTTGCCCATGTCACCCTTCACCCATAATACCTGTGCCCATTTTTGTCTCCCAACGCTGATGGATTTTTGTTTATGACTGTTCAGGTGTCCTTTTCTAGGGAAAGAAACTATTTATTTCAAGGTTTTTTTTTTTTGTATGAGATGTTGAGTAGGTCTCCCTTATGTATCCCAATTTAGATATGGGGAAAAAAAAAGTATTCCTTGTGTTAGAGAACATGATGCCCCAAGTAAACAACTAGGTCAGAAACAAACCCTCTTGTCCCCTTTACCCTTAATCCCAGACATGGAAGAGGAGTTGTTAGTAGTAAGCTCACTGAAGTCCTTATAAGTTTTAACCTAGATTTCACATCCTTGATATAGGTAGGTTGCCTGCTCAAATCTCCAACCATGAGCTCCTTCAGCCCTTGGGTCTTTTTGCCAACAGAAGGAAAATTCACTTGTTGATGGCAAACTTTTATTATGTGGGAGAAGGTGTTACAGTCCGTTTTGGATTTCTTTTGTTCTTTTGTCATTAGCACGATCAGAATTAGTATCTATTTCTTATTTCCTTGACACCACTTGAAAGTTTCATTTGTTGCTTTAGTGCCTTAGGTGCTACATGCATATGTCAAGTGATGGAACACTAACATAAAATTTGCAGGCATACCTCTTTTCCTTGAGTATTGAAAACCCTGTTGGTTCTTATCCACATCCTTATCTTTGATTTTGGAATTTGTCAGCAAATCCTAGTTGTTTTGATCATAGCCTTGTTTCAAAAACTTGATTGCAGGGAATCCTTGTCTTTGCTTCTGTCATGGCAACTTTAGGACTGCAGATTATATTGGAGTCAGTGCGGCAGCTGTTATCAGCTGTAAGTGGACTGCATGGATAACTCTTAGCTGGTGAAGACAGTTCCAGTTTCTTGTCTGTAGAACCTGATTGTTCTCAATGCATTTGGATATCTGTCTCATGCATTATATCTAGTCATTGTTCTTGCAGCCCTTTCAATAACAGTGAACTCTTTTCTTTGCAGGATAGTGAATTCAACTTGACCGTTAAACAAGAGAGATGGCTTGTTGGCATCATGGTGTCAATGACATTGGTCAAACTTCTTTTGGTTATTTACTGCCGCACTTTTACCAATGAGATAGTCAAAGCCTATGCCCAGGATCACTTCTTTGATGTGATTACCAACATCATTGGTCTCATTGCTGCACTTCTGGCTTATTATGTGAGTGATTGGATGGATCCTATTGGAGCTATCATTGTAAGTTGAAAGCATTACCATTTTCCCTTTGTTATGCTTTTGTATGCACATCATGTCGATTGAGCTGAGCTTTATTCTAGTAATGAATTGAACCACAGATCAATCGTGCCATTCACCATGAGTTTGGATTCTACTGTTTCCAAATGAAAATTCACTAGCATGAGTTTATTTTAGATGGAGAGATCAAAATTTAACTGAAAAGATGGAAGGGCTAAATCTGAATAAGTCAGTGGGAAGAACCAAAAAGGAAACTGTTCTAATGAACTCCTGTATTATCTTACTAAATTCTCTGCTGTCTGAAAACCCATGTCAAACAAGCGCTTGATGTCTTCTTTCAGCTATCCTAGCAGATGAGAGAATAAAAATTTATTAATTAAGAAGAGACAGTATGTTGGGAAAGCGGTAGAGAACACAGTTTGGAGGATCTTCCATCCAAACTAATTGATTTCGGTAGACTCTGACAACAGAAACAGCTGTGATAACTTGTTAGGATCTTTCTGATGTCATCCAGTTTAAAGGCAATTTAAGATTTAATTTATGCCTTTAACTACTTTCTAGTCAAGTCTGAGACCCCCCAAAGATACCATGTTGATTGGTTAACCTTATGAAATCCTCTATTCCTTGAGAGTATGCGGATTGTCACTGTTGCATGTAACATAACTGTTTGGCCAGATGCTTCCGAAGCTCCCAACCAAGTTTCTTTGTCGTTTCAGGAAAAAAAAAATAGAGTTGTGCAAATTAAATAAATCTTAGAAGCAAAAGGTGGATTCTTGAAATGTGATTATCATTTGGATGGGCCTTGGATAGTTAGCTGGTGGCTGGCATGCAGGGATGTTTTATTGATCATATTGAATTATTAGGGCACCTTATTTTAATGTGCCTGAAAACTTTTATACCTCCTTGTTACCTGAATTTGTTGGACTTGTGAATGGGGATGCTTACAGAACAGTTGCAATTCTTTATCAAATCATAATGAAGTGAATTTATGTAGTATTAGCACCATATCAACATTTTGAACTGCCATATGATTTATATAGATCAATGCAAAAATATAAAATCCGTTTATTGTACCTTATAGCATAAAATACAGTGTACTGTCAAATCTGTATGTATGTATGTATGTATAATACATAATCTGCATAGTGTATCATAAAACCGTGGTTTGCAATGTGTCTCGTCTGGCTTAAATGTCAAAGTTGATCAGACTGTTATTTCAATCAAACCACATTCATTGTGCTGCGTGTTGTTGTTAGGGTTTCTTCAGTTTTCTTTTAGAACTAACTAGGGGTACCCTTGTGAATAAAGCTGAATTTTTTTTTTTCAAATTAATGAAATGAACTTTGCTTGATAAAGTAGATGTTTATGTTATCTATATGCATTAGTATGACTCCTCTTTTGAATCGACATTGAAACCTGATGATTTGAGACTTAAATTTGTGTTCCTGGTGATCATGATGCTTTTCCATTCTTGCAAATTAAGGGTGTATTGGATTCAATTTCTCTGAATCTGGCTTGAGTTCTCTTTTACAGTCTGCAATTTACCAGATGATGAACCTTGTTACCTTCAACATTTCTGACAAATGAATTACTTGCTGCTGCAGCTGGCGTTGTACACAATCCATACATGGTCAATGACAGTATTGGAAAACGTGAATTCACTAGTAGGAAGATCTGCCGCCCCGGGATATCTGCAGAAGCTCACGTGCCTTTGCTGGGACCATCACAAGTCCATAAGGCACATCGACACCGTCCGGGCATACACATTCGGCTCCCACTACGTCGTCGAAGTGGACATGGTACTGCCAGCAGACATGCCATTGCAGGTGGCCCATGACATTGGGGAATCCTTACAGGAGAAACTCGAGCTACTTCCTGAAATAGAGAACGCTTTTGTTCACCTCGACTATGAATACTCTCACAAGCCCGAGCATGCACAAGCCTAATCGTGACAGCTCGTGAATGTCGTCTCTTATCAGTTTTGTCCATGTGCAGCTCTTATTTTTTGTGTATTCTCTTTTACATTCTCTCTTAAGTGAGCGACGCTTGGTGTATAGCTGCAAATGGGTGCTTCAATCGTGGGGGTTCCATGCTTTTTGAGGACCATTGAAGGGAGAAGGTAAACAGAGGAAATGGAAAAGAGAAGGTATGTAAAGGCTAAGTTTTAGCATTTTACTTGAGGTTTGGTTTTTATTTGCCCAAGGGGCCTGTAAGAGCAGGTGATGTTATTAAGGTAGTGGAATTGAGGGCTTTAACCAAAGAAGTGGTTAAGACCACTCACAGCTAGGAAGTTGAGGGGACGGTAACTGGGTTCTTTTTTCTAAGTTGACAAAATGCCTTACCTTATACACAGGTGTACAAAGGATATGTTTGATGATGGGAAATAAGATACCAGTAAGTATAATATATGAGCCTGTGTTATTGTTATCATGGCTTGTTATTTTTGTTGCTTATTTGCTTTAACATTTTGAGGTGTTTGTATATGGTAATTGTACATCTCTTGGGCGGCATGGGTGGTGAGTTTTCTAGTCATCACAGTCACACTGGTGGTGGTGATGTGGACATTGGTGTCAAAGTGGTGGCGTATGTGCTAGCAGTCGGAGCAATTGTGGTTTAGGATAATATTTTTTGCAGTTAGTATCATCAATGTCTAAGCATTCCTTCTTTGCAATTATAGCAGGTTATAGTCCCCCTTTTCTATGAAATTTGTTTGTAATTCAGATTTACCTAAATATACTAATTGGAAGTTTGGTTTTTCTAAAGAAGAGACAATGTGTAGCTGGTGTCGGTGCTCACCTTGCGTTGGGAGGAAGCCTGCCTATATGTCAGCGTTTAAAACTGTCAACGACCATTCATATATATAAATAAAGGATTGTCAACTAGATGCATCAAAATATCACCCAATTACATGGATCAATATTATTAGGTTTGGTGAATTTATCAGCAGATGGTTTTTGGCCTTGTTCTCTTTAGAGGGGCCTGTGGTCTCACAACCAGTTCTTATACTAGCAGCCATCGTACAACAGTCGATTTTGGATAATAAGCGGCAAATCGCCTGCAACTTTGGGATCTTATTTTTTAAATATATTTTTCTTGATAAATAAAGACGGATCCAATATATATATTGGATCTAGGTGTAGAATATTAAGCACACATTCGATTATATCAGAAACGGATTCTTTTTAATACAATAAATTTCTCACGGGGGGACCAAAAAAGGGACTTAAAATGAAATGAGAGCTGGTATAGAGGTTGACATAGCTAGAAGGCTGTGCACCTTGCCCGTTAACGGGCTATCCTTATATTTCCCTATGGAGGATCAATCACTGAGAACCCGTTTACCTTTGCCAAGTATCCATTATACTCAAACTTGAAACATCTATGGCTCTGACGGAAACTTGTCTGCCTCCCCCCCATTTTCTCAACGTCCATGTGTATGTATCTCTGCAAATTGCATTTTCCAGGATAAACGTCAAAATTAAGGGTGCAAGATCCAAGAGAGAGAATCAGATGCAGCAGCAGCAAGTTATGAAATCTTGTGAAATCCGATGTTTAGATCAGAGGATAAGGAAGTCAGAAGTGGGATCGAGGAGTGCCACACGGCTTTGAAGACTCGTTTCTGATGAGCTTGCACCGATTGAGAAGGCTCGTGAGCATTGTATCTGATATCGAAGATGTGGATCATTGGATCGGCCGAACCCAATGAGATGTACAGACCATGACTGGTTAATCAGAGCCGATTGCGACTCGCTGCTTTCTTGCCTCCAACCAAATGCATGGACCTCCTTCTGCCTCAGCCTGATATCGTAGAGTCGGAGTTGTCTCTCAGGAGTCCTATGCATCATTCATTATATGTACATTTGCCATTATTAGAATGAATTTCCAAGAACTTGAAACTAGGACTCAAGGATACCTAGCCTCCATTGATGTTCTATTTCAAGAACCATATAAAAAAGGACTATTAGAAAAAGAAATGCCATTTACCCTGTTTGAACCATAAAAAAGGTTGAAGTCGCACGGATTTGGAAGAATACTCATGCATTTGCTTTCAATTTGATGCTTACAATCAGCTCTTCCCGAGAGCAAATCATACCCAATTATTCTCTTGTCTGCACCAACGGACATAACTATCTTCTTATGCTGCATCCCAGCAACTCCCATGACAGCAGAAGAATGCAGATTTCTGTGGATAGTCTTTGGTTTCCAGATGTTCTCTGCAGTCTCATTCCAAAGTACAACAGCGTGATCACTGCCGCCAGTTATAAAGTTGACATCATCGTCCCATGGCATGAACATTATGCTGTTGATGATGCCCTTAAGATGCAGCTTTTCCTCCAAGAAGATAACCCGCTCTCTCTGTCGTTGCATGCGTTGCATAAGACATGAAAAAAACCAAAGACATTAGAGGATTCGTGTATCATAGGGCAAGAGAGGTGGAGAAGGATCATCCACCTACAATTTTCCCGCTTTTACTTTCAGGGTTCTCAAAGGATGAAAGCCCGACAACACAAACAAGAAATGACTCCATTGAAATGAAAAGGAGCTCTTTAATGTCAAATTACAAGCATACATTACCTATTTCCACACTCAGAAGACAAGAATTAGCAAAAGAACATGAAGACAAGGATGAAAAAGCAGAGAACTCATTTGATGAATGTGGAAGGGCACGCCACATACATAGCAATATTCAGATTCTACAGCAATATAATATCAAGTGTTCAACATTCAAACTCTACATAATTCCTTCACATAAATATTATAGGACATTCTATAATGCACCATGAGAAGTCAAAATATTCTTTGCTGTCCAGATTAAACAAGAAATTCTACAACCAAGAAGGCATCCGTGCAATTCAAGATAAACCTCACATATGCAGCAAATAATACCTTCCCACATTTCGAATTTCGGTATATTGTGTACCACAGTCCAAAATTCTTTCAAACTTAATTAAAAAAATAATTTAACCTCCCAACAGCATCCCCAATTTTTCTCATTGAATCAAAGCACGATCTTCAAATATACATAAATTAAGTCTGTAGTGTCTACCAATTTTGTCATATCCCTCTATCTGCAATTTACTAGTGGCTCAGGTAACAAAGCAAAGATGTGTACAAGCAACTGATTCTGTGATGCAAAGTCTCTTGATTCCCTTTTCTAGTGATACAGAAATGAAAAGGCAGATAGTCACTACAAACATTTTAGGTCTTGCTAGTGCTCACCCCTTGAGATTTGTTCAGATCAACCATTGATATTTGATCATCCCCACCATCAGCAGTGTATACGGCAAATAGTTTATTCCCTGCTGGGTGCCACGCTATGTCTTCTGGCCATCTCCTTTGCTTGGGGGATACGCAATCAGTAGAGCTCAAAAGAGTGGCACCTGATCTACATGGCAATGTCACGAGCATATAAACATAATCAAGCATTCAACAAAATCATCAAGCAGCAGTATGCCAATTAAAACTAGAAGCAATAGATATTAAAGAAATGCATTGTTTTATTGGGTTATTTTTAACTTAGAAAGTCCAATTTCACTAAGATCTCCCGTCAGTTAACATAAAATAGGAACTGCCTTTTTAATTAACTGCATGCTGAGCTTCCTTTGGGCGTGATTATATGAAGAAAAATATATCATGCTCCAAAGCACTTAATGCAGTATTAGTATAGTTTATAATCATTTAAGTCAACATCAAACTTTACTAATAAATATTCAAATTTGTAATCCATTAAACATAATTTAGCTTAAAAAAACTTTAAAAAATACTTCCAACCATGGAATAAAATATCAATCGGCATATATAATAGCAAAATTGTAATATGTCATCATTTGCGAAATATTTGCCATTATACCTAATATATTTCAATATTTGGCCAGTATATTGACCTATAATTTTTTGAAAGGCTCATACTTGCACAAGAAATATTTAAAAGTTAAGATATCTAAAATCGATACATATTCCCCAATATGGATGATATTGATACTATACCGACTGATACCGATATTTTCATCCATGCTTACAACAATCAAACAAGTATATAATATATTTGAAACTTAAATTCATAATGCAACTCCACGGTTTTTCAATTAACAAACAACTTATCATGTATACATTACTCTAGTCCAAAAGCTATATTGTATAAAACCAAATAAAACATAAAGGCTAAATTTATATTATAATTAGGTTGACATTTATACATTATTTTCTATTGTATACATCATATATGGGATGGGGTTTGTGTTGAGATATAGTTAGCACAAACCCACTTACATAGTTTTGGGTTTTACCCAAACTCAAAACCAAACCCAGTCTATTTATGTATTATAATCAATAGCATCTGACCGAAAAGCGAGGACTTGTTCAACAATCTCCTACAATACAGAGAGTCAGATATTACCCTTTGATTTGTAGTTGCCATAAGTTGACCATCCCATCCAAAGCACTGAAATGCATCACAACAGGTTAACAAAGGTCAGATCCAGGTAAACTATGAAAACATTGCTTTTGTTGTTCTTTTTTTCTATCTAATTTCTTCCCTTTATTGGAAAGAGAAGAAGAGATAATGGCTTTAACTAGGCATGAAACACTAGGTACTCTGTGACTCAGCACATAAATCTTAAACGCACATATAGCAGCATGGATTGGGGCTTCTTATCATGATTTAGGCAATATCAACCATTTGTTACATATTTATCTATTTTTATAGATATTTAGGAGACTTCTTTATCAACAAATGCCAAATGTTTGAATGAGCAGTTAAATTTTGGATAGGTTCATCAGTCAGTACCGTTTCAAAACTCAGAAATGCAGTATGAAAGAGTGACTAATTGAACCAAATTTGTAGCTGTTGCCTTCTTCAGCAGATTTTTTGGATATAGTTTATTAACAAGAATTAATGAAAAAAATAGAAGAAAATAAAAGGCATAAAATGGTTATCACAGTAGTTACTTGATACTGGCATAAACTCTAAACTACTTGAAAATGAGAATAGCAAAACTTCAGAATCCGATGACATATTGCCAATCTACCCACATGATGCAACAGCAAACTTCAACAAAGATTCACATGAAATTGATATTGGGGAAAAAAAAAGGCACTCATGACTCACTAAGATTATTTCTTCATTCCACACATATAAAGTCAGATTACTTTTGCCTTTGTATACTAAAAAAAAAAAATAGTCAAATTACCTTGTAAGAAAGAGCTTATCATTCAAAGGACTTAAAGAGAGACTTCTCATCTTTCTTTTGTGTTGACTAGAGATGTGAATGTTCGAATTGCAGTGAACAAGGCATGGCGAAGAGCAGCTACGCACTACTGGTATCAATTCTTTATGTTCCCTGAACTCTGCAATAACAGAAATAAATGTGGGAAAGAATATATTCATATAAGTTCAAGATGTCAGGAATATTGAGGAATCACTAATGCAATGAACAATCCAGAAGACATACAGATTATCACAACACAAATACAACAAAGCACACATAAGGAGAGACCAATTATGCTATGCCATTTTGAGGTGCAGCTTTTACCAGTTTTCCTCTTTGCCCCTACTGCTTGAGATTTAGTATCTTCCAGCTCCGAGGATGCCCCATAAGATTTCTCCATTTTTGCACTGTAAGAATACCTTGAAGATGGCACATCAGCTTGAATCCTAGAACTAGCTGATGCTTTCATTCCAGCCTCCGGCAATTTTATAGGTTGGGAAGATTTTGGATTTTATCCCAGGGATTAGAAGTCTTGTTTTGGATTGAGACTGGGATTTAGAGGAGCCTTGAAGGGTCTTGATAGGACTAATTGATCTATTCTCAAGTTTTAGCTCCTTCATAGAACTGCCCATAGTATCTTTTCGAGATGACTTGCCATGGTTTTGGCATCTAAGGCGAGCCAATTTGGAATTTGAATTGTGTAATCTCTTCTCCATTTCTTCAAGCTATATATCATTTCCAAAGATATCATTAGATGATGTTTCCCACGAAAAGGAAGAAAATATAACTCAATGACAGAACACTTCTGCATATGAACGAACCCCTCAAACAATAAGGGCTATAATGAATTAACAAGTGGAGTTATAAAGTACCAAACTACAAATGGAAATGGAATCGATGAAGATAAATCTTTGTTAATCCTAACATGTAAATATAAAAAGCATTAAGTATGTCTCTTTACTTTTCTTTTCAGTGTGTGAATGCTGTGTGTGCAAGCATCATCTGGACCGAGATTTTTTTCCTACAAAGATTCCTCCAGTACCTCTTCTGCTTTGAAAGTTCTGATCTACAATTATATAAATGCACAAACCTCTCAGCATCCCATATATCAGGAAGACCGCATACCAAATGTGATTCTTAGTGATAATATCTTACACAAAGTAGCACTTGTTTATGTACCACATCATACACCGAACTCGGTAAGTGTGTTTTGATTAAACCAGCTCTCCTAATTAAAGGGGACAAAATCCATCCATCAAGAAAAGGTCAATTTTGAAGTTCCTCTATATGCAACATTTTGTAGAAGTTCCCCAAAGCCTCACATTTCTGTATGCCTCGTATACTCCAGATATGTAACAACATCATTTAGGATATACTCAAATTAAAACATTGGAGACAATTCTCCATCTATGGTAGAATTTTTTGTTCTTATCCTCTTCTTTAACACCCGTTGTAACTTGTAAGTCCATATATTTTCCACTTATTTTTGCACTCTGTGACAATAAACGAACAAGGCACAAAACCGGAGTGTTTTCTGATTATGTGGTGCAGAGAAAACTAACCAAAGCATGCTTCCACCCTCGGGGTTGTGGTAGGTGGTGGGCAGCTTCAGACAGAGTTGTATGTGAAACAGAAGCTAAATTCTGGCGATTCCATTGGCCCACTGTATGAGCAAGAGGACCAGGATCTTAATTATAAAATTGCAACTAGCATGTATGGAGAGAGAAGCTTGAGAAAATGGTAATCAGCAGAAATCCACAAAACTGAGACTGCAGTGAACTGGGCCAAAAGGAAAACTAGAAGAAAGCTAACCCTGACAAATATAGACGAACGAATAAAATGATAATTGCGAAATACTTCATTTCTTCCTAAATCTAATCATGCAAACTATCAAAAATCCAGTAATAACCTCTCAGCATCCCATATATCAGGAAGACCGCATACCAAATGTGATTCTTAGTGATAATATCTTACACAAAGTAGCACTTGTTTATGTACCACATCATACACCGAACTCGGTAAGTGTGTTTTGATTAAACCAGCTCTCCTAATTAAAGGGGACAAAACCCATCCATCAAGAAAAGGTCAATTTTGAAGTTCCTCTATATGTAACATTTTGTAGAAGTTCCCCAAAGCCTCACATTTCTGTATGCCTCGTATACTCCAGATATGTAACAACATCATTTAGGATATACTCAAATTAAAACATTGGAGACAATTCTCCATCTATGGTTGAATTTTTCGTTCTTATGCTCTTCTTTAACACCCGTTGTAACTTGTAGGTCCATATATTTTCCACTTATTTTTGCACTTTGTGACAATAAACGAACAAGGCACAAAACCAGAGTGTTTTCGGATTATGTGGTGCAGAGAAAACTAACCAAAGCATGCTTCCACCCTCGGGGTTGTGATCGGTGGTGGACAGCTTCAGACAGAGTTGTATGTGAAACAGAAGCTATATTCTGGCGATTCCATTGGCCCACTGTATGAGCAAGAGGACCAGGATCTCAATTATAAAATTGCAACTAGCATGTATGGAGAGAGAAGCTTGAGAAAATGGTAATCAGCAGAAATCCACAAAACTGAGACTGCAGTGAACTGGGCCAACAGGAAAACTAGAAGAAAAGCTAACCCTGACAAATATAGACGAACGAATAAAATGATAATTGCGAAATACTTCATTTCTTCTTAAATCTAATCATGCAAACTATCAAAAATACAGTAATAACATCAGATCTTTCACGGATCTCTACCCAAGAAAAAAAAAAATCTTTCACGGGGAAAAGAGAAAGGGGGGATGTTAGGTACGCATTGTTGTCGGCTTGATCAATCGGAAAGTTACGGCGTCGATGGAGTCACAAACTACACGGAGGAGCTTCCGGACTACCTAGCCACCCCTGAAATTGCGGAATTATACCCGGGCTGGATTTAGAGCTACTGAAAATAACGTACGAATAAAATGATAATTGCGAAATACTTCATTTCTTCTTAAATCTAATCATGCAAACTATCAAAAATACAGTAATAACATCAGATCTTTCACGGATCTCTACCCAAGAAAAAAAAAATCTTTCACGGGGAAAAGAGAAAGGGGGGACAACCTGAGACTGATAATAGGAGACGCGTCTTCGGAGGTGTTCTACTTCTTTGGTCCGGTGCTCGATAAGTGCGATCAAGGCTTCCTCCTGATCGTGATCATCCTCCTGGGAGGGGCTACTAACACTCCCGCCGCCGCCGCCGCCGCCGCCGCCGCAACTCTTCTCTCCATTCTCTTCTGCTTCTCCCTCCTCACTAGATATCGCCTCAGTCTTCAGCTTCGTCGGTACACAAACCCCGTTCATCTCTCTCTTCCCCGTCCCTCCCTCTCTCCCTCTTCCCTATGAGGGCAGGCAGGAGCCGGCAGGTACCACACGGTTGAGATTTAACCAGAAATATACAACGAAAGGCATAAAGAGTGGACCAAAAGTCTCCTTTTCACAACTCACCTTCACCGAGTAAAAAGACAATTTTGACCAGTAAAATTGTAGCTAAATACAAATTTTGTAAAAAAAATATATNTATTTTTATATAAATTTATTAATATGAATAAATAAAATAACCCATAGCTTTAAGATGTGACCACATAACATTACTATTTTAAAAATTGAAAAACGTTGTTTATTTGTTTTATAGCTTAAAATATTGAAAACAAAAAGGTTTATTTAGCATGCCATACAACAAGCTGCTTTCTCAGTGATCCAATCAGCAAATAAAGGCCGAGAAGACCAGCCAAGTTCCTCACTTTTACTTGAATATTTGACAGAAAGCTTGAAATTAATATACATAGAGGCATCCCATTTATTAATTAAAAGACCATGAAATTCTCTCTCCTTTGATCATCTTAATTCAGCTACAGGCCAGATCCAGCAAGTCTTCGTCTTGTCGCATTTGAAACGGAGACTTGGCCGAGCTTATCTGCCTCTACCAACTCCATTCGTTCTCTGAGTGGTGTGTAATGCCGCATCCATACCCCAGTATACACCTGAATGACGTGACAACAGGAAATAGCAGTCAAGCGATAATAACAAAACCTTAAATTACATTTATGTGTGATTTGCTATATGAATTGCTTTTGTGATTTTACTTGATTCAATAAAAGTAGAAATGATTTTAAATGGTTTAAATCGTCCTTTCTTTCCTTTAATAATTCATATTTTTTCATAATGTGCCTCTTCAAACAACCATAGAGATAAAAGAACGAATTTCATAATTTGTTTTTGGTAGACATCTCAATAAACAGGATGTACTAACCTGCTGTGGTCTCATAATCTTTGTATCGGGATCATCAAGCGACTCACGCCAGTGTGCCAAGTAGCCAGCCATTCGAGGGATCGCAAATAGAACGGTGAAAAATTCAGGCGGGAATCCCATTGCCCTGATCGAGAAACATTTAAATTTAGTTTTCATAGGTTTGTCATTGAACTCAAGGGGATTACTCATTTATGTTATGTACCTGTAAATTAACCCAGAGTAAAAATCGACATTCGGGTATAACTTTCTCTTTATGAAATATTCATCTGATAGTGCGGCGTTCTCCAAGGCAACAGCCACCTGCAAATTGTCCGGATTTCCTACTTCAGAGGGTATTGTCACTAAATTTAAGAACAAAAAATAATCTGCTCTTTTACAGAATGGTCTATGGAACAGAAATAAAAGCACTCTACTTTTTCTGTTATTTAATGTTAATGGTATGTTTTCATCAGATTTACTGCACATTAACTCAAAGCTTAACTTAATATGAAGGCTTTTACTGCTTTATTATCTTTTTCCATTCCCCATTTCAAATGCTACAATACCTCAATGAGAGGATCCCGACCAACGATGGAGAATACTTCCTCAGCCAGTTTCCTTATAACTTTCGCTCTAGGATCATAGTTTTTGTAGACACGGTGCCCAAAGCCTGACATCTTCCGTTTCCTTTCAAAACGAAGAACAATATCAACATCCTATAGTAAATATAGTTCACCAGTAGCATCCACAAGCAATCTTCATATTTCACTAGTATCAAAAGCAATGATACAGCTGTTTTCATAACACCAATACCTGTTTTTCACACCCTCTAGGAAATCTGGTATGTTTTCAATACTTCCAATCTCGCTTAGCATCTTAAGCACAGCCTATAAATCAAAATGAGAAGGCAACTACTTAGATGTTTCACAAATATAAAACTGAAATAGGCCAAGGAATCTCAATATCAGGTATAAAGACAAAACTTTTTAAAAAATGAGGATAAAATGCTAGTTTAACCTCGGATTGATGGAACAAATATAACATAAGGATGCTGTCGTACCTCATTTGCTCCGCCATGAAGGGGGCCATACAGTGCTCCAACAGCTCCAGCAATAGCTGTATATACATCAACACCACTGCACATACAGAGCAAGTCTGTTGACTGATATCTTTCCACTTCCTTGCTGTTCAAGAAAATCTGAAGGAAAAATGCTTTTCTGACTTCCTTGCTTAATGAATAGAGAATTACCTCGATGCCAGATGCCGGGCAGCAGCTGTAGAGCAGTTCATCTCATGTTCTGCATGTAATATGAAAAGAACATCTAGAACACGAGCCAGCTGAGGATTTGGTTTGTAAGACCTATTACCTCTGGAAGTAGTCAAAAGGAATTTCAGTAAGAGGTACATACAAAACCTAAGCTACCAACATATTCATTACAAAAAGAGTAATGTCTAACAAATGGGCCTGTGGAAATAACTCGTTTCAAAGACAAATTTGTCATTAAAGGGAATGCTCATTTTACTTGCATATCTTGGGCCGTTCCAATAAATATCTTTTTGAAAGGAAGCTAGGAGTAAGTATAGAGGGAAGTAGAAGATACAGTGAATCTAGCATGTATAGGAAGTTCTCTGAATAAGAAAGACTACTGGAAGGAAGAACAGGAGGCCTTCCAGCCAGTCTCAAATAAGCTGCTGCGGCGATTGTTGGTGCCTGCCATTATAATGCATACATTATTGGGGACTCTGAATGTAACCACTAACAAGCCCTAATGTAATTTCAGGGAGAGAAAAATAAAAACAACATGAGACACAAACCTTCCCAAGTATCCGTACTATTTGTTTATCTCTCACTTGTTTTGACTTGTAAAGATCCTGGCCCTACAACGCAATAAGATATTAATGGCAGGAATATGAAAGCTTGAGTCATTAGTACCTCCAGATTCAAACAGTGCATAAAAGCTTCTACAGTCCCTTCAACAAATATTTTATCTACTATAAAGCATTAAAGTTTGATAAAAAGATTCTATGTGGCACATGGTGGAATACAAATATCAAATGTGTCCTTCTCCCGAGACCCTCAACTGGAAACAAGTGATGTGTCTAGCATTCTCTAAATCACACAGAAAAAACTCTAAAATAGATGGAAACTGCACATTCCAGCATGCATATTACACTGGAATAAAAAAGGAAAATTTAAGAATCATACTCATGACACCCTTCAAAAATTTACTCATAAGAAATGTTCTTCAAAAAAATTGCTGTCTATAAGACGTTTCTTCAAAAAATTTGCTCTCTATAAGACGTGAAATTCAGAGCACAGATCTCTAAATTCATAATAATGAAGTATGAGCCATGCCAAACTTACTCTGAGAGCAGGGTTAGCATCAGGGTGAAAGACAGAAAGAGCACTCATTGCACTAACAAGAACACCCATTGGGTGTGCATCATGAGGCATCACTTGGATTATATCCTACAAAATAATACAATTAGTTAGAGATTATACGTGTTATGTAACTGAACAACCGAAGCAGATGTAGGCTTCTCTACAGCATTACTAAGGCACTCACTGCATAGTCACCAAGAAAGGAGGAAAAAGCAAAATAGCCCAGGTACAACAGTTCATGTTGTTTCCGAATTAAAAAAAAATGAAAGAAAAAGTTATGAAAAGATAGCATATAATGCTGCAGAATTGATCCACACACCAATACTCCTTGGGGAACAGCTGAATGCTGGGAAACTGCAAATTCCCAGTCTGCTAATTGATTTTCTGAAGGCAGATTACCATACACTGCGAAAGAAATTAGCCGAAATTTAGAAAACTTACAACAACAACAAAAAGAAGAGAATGGTAAGAGTGGAAAAATGGTCAAGACACTGACAGAACACCCAGCTCAAATTGAGTGGCCTGTCCTGGTTAAACAATGATATCTTCCTCCTACAAATATTCATCTAATTTCAACCATTCCATGAAACGAAGGCCATCAAATAGTTTGGCCAAACATTTCTCTCCCATCACTTATTGTAGCTCTAGATTGCTTCAATTATTTTTGATGATAACAAAAATATTTACAATAAATTATAATTCTAATGGATCAAATATATTCGAAATAGGAACTTATAAAATCCTATGAAAAATTATTTTTTGGTATGAATGCACACAATATGGACATAAATTTGATATTTGTATACAGAATTGAATTAATTAAATTTCAGTTTTCTCAATATTCTAAAAATCTAAAAAATGTATTTTATAGAAATTAGACATCATAGGCGCTACTTAGACATATTACATGACAATTTTAGATTTATATCTTGGGAATAATAATTCTTTAAAGTCGGATGATCAGCAGATATAGATGCTAGAAATTTAAATTGACAGCGCCGTAGTATTTTAGACATATCTCAATGTGAAAAATTTATTTGAATTCTATTAGAATTTCACTATCAAGAAGATTGAACAGACTTTTTAGAAATGTATGAATCATATTTTTTTGCAGTTGTCAACTATCTGATAGGATTTTTTTAAAATAGCAAATAAGTTCTATTACAACAATAAATATCAAACTAACGCAGATCTAGTATTTGAATTTTATCTTTCAAACGATAATATATTTGAAGCTGATTTTTATAAAGTGTGAAACTAGGCATAATAATGATGCTTTAGGATTTTTTGATTACTTTTTAAGCACTATAATATCTACCTTAAAAATTTTTAATGTGATGCTTTAATGTTGAGAAACCTCTTTGCACCTACAGGTTTCTTCCTCTCATCTTTTATATAAGCTCTATTCTTCACACATGAAGATATATTTCTTTTCACGTGAGAAAAATTAGAGCACACATTGAAATATTGGTCTTCTCTTGAGCACTAAATCTTCATATCTTTGTTGAGAGAAATTTATACTTCACTTATATTTTCTTGGAGAGAAAATTTTGTAATCAAATTTTTGTAAAAGATTGAAGGTATCACTCTTGAAAAAAAATCTCTCAGGTTGGAGTATTGATTGATATTATAAGATTTGATTTTCATCTAAAAGAAAAATATTAGTTTAGTGGATTTGAAATCTCAACTATGGTTTAGCGGCTAAGCCAGTATAAAACATTGTATGGAATATCCCTTTCATAGCTATTTATTTATTTATTTATTTATTTTGTTTACTTTTGCATACCTAATATTTAAATAAACCAAAATTATAAAAAATTGTAACAGCCTAATTCAACCCCCTTAGGTTGATTATTGGGACAACACCTATAACTATACCAAGTACACATGCATATTGAACTGCCACAAGAGCACTTACTCAAGAGGTAGGCCACCTCCAGAAATGAACTACCCTCGGCTAACTCCTCTATGGGGTAGCCCCTATATCTTAGGATTCCCTCATCACCATCTATATAACAAATTGAAGATCGAATTGGAGCCGTATTAAGATAACCAGGATCATATAGTTTGAGCCCCTTGTCATATTTGCCAGTTGTAATCTGCAGATTAACAAATATAAGTGAAATGGCAAGCATGATAAAAGTATCAACAAATAACAAAATAAGGGCAAATGCACATTTTACTCTCCATAACGCAACTCTAGGATATTGTGAACAAACACCTTCACGGCAAAAGTGGTAAGAAAGAATCAAATAAGTAGAGACCATTCAACCAAATTGGGCATGCTTAAATCACTAAAACAACTGTGAATTACACATGCATCACTACACAGATTATCAATTAAGTAACTCCCAACCTTCAAGATCCATTCATAAAAAGGAACAGCTCAAAAAATCAGAGTACAACAACAGATTACAATCCTATTCGGGGAACTTCTTCCGGAACAAGCATCAGCATTCAGGAAAAGCCTACTAGAAGCAAATTCGAACTGAGAACAAGCCAAGATAAAATAAATGGGAAACGGAAAATTAACAATCTTATTCACACCTTTAATTTGAATTAATTTTACTCTGTACTTACAAACTAAGTAAATTTTATCAATTGATTCTATTTTTTCGAATAAATATATCTCAACTCATATTGGCACTCAAAATTATGATTTGACATACCATCATACCAATAAAACTGGATTATGTTCACTTTTTTTTTTTTAAGTAGTAAATAAGATGGAAACAGATTAAAATGGCAAAAGGTAATTTAACAATTTTGCCAACTGGAGCCCTAATGATAAGAAACGTAATTTAACACCTTCTTGAAGTCCGTCGCTCCCACGGTTCCTTCGTCAGAGACCTGAACTTGGTACCTTTTACCCGTCCTTTCATCAATAACTGATAGCAGTCCCTTCAGATTAGGCGGTGGCTGAACTGCCGAGGTTGGAGATGAGACGCAGGATCTCTCCATATACGGAGAGGAAGAGAGCGATCGATCATTTGAGGCGGCATCTGATATGTGAGCTGCGAGCACCGCCAATCGGCAGCCAGCCACCGTCGAATTCGCATCCATACCTCCCATTTTCTGTTGTGCGTTCGATGATGCAATTTGTTTAGTGGAGTGCAGCTGAGCGGAAGTTGGCGCTCGCGCTCTCTCTCACTCTCTCTCTCCTGCGTTTCTAGACTTGCAATCTGTTTCGTTTTCCTTTCCATCCCACTTTCCGAAGCTCCGTTTTAAGAACCAATAATTCGGCTTCGGCCCAACTTTTTAAAAAATACTTTTAATATTTTACAAACCTTTAAATTAAAAATTAGTAAAACAAAATTCAAAACATTATACAAAATACTCGAATTGCTTCGCGTCATATTCGGGACAGCCAAACAAATTTGAAAACTTCGTCAAATATCGACTACTAATTTTA
>JAODPA010095643.1:0-22506 GCA_025585075.1 Nepenthes mirabilis | reverse complement strand
AACTAAATTTATTTATATTTTTGATGCATCCTTGGATTTAAATTATTATACGTATTAGGAAGTCGCTTAATCTAATCTAATAGGTTGAGTTGAAATGGATCAAATATCTATTCCTAATAGCCTAGATTCTGTACATCATAACAAATAAATGAGAGGTCAAAGGATGACAAGGCTCGCTTCCTAATATATCTTTCGATTTACTTTTCAAAAAAAAAGATATCTTTCGACGTTCAAATCAGAATATTTTTATAAAGAAGAGAAAAATGAAGGATGCGAAGAAACCTATAGATGCACATAGGTGGGGGATTGAATGTGGACTGAAAGGTTAGATTCCGCTGGGATGCACTCAACTGGAAGCGGCTTGAGAAACGAAGAGAGTGTGCACTCGCAAAGTGAGTGGCATGAGAGAAAGAGAGCTTTTCGATCCTTCAAGAGTGTTTGAGGGTTGAACTTGTTCATTTATTTTATTCGCAGGGGTAAAAAGATATTTATAAAATTGAAACCGGTACAACATTCCTTGAATATCATAACTGAAGTTGGCTGCTTTGGTAGATCCACTGTGTTGTCTCAACGATATTATGATGAATCAGGTGTGTTGAGATGATGTGTTGTCTTACGATCGTTGAAACATCAAAGTGGATCTGCTAGGAGCCATATGGTAACCATGATTGTTCGGGGACATTCTTTCTTTTTTTAGGACGATCTAAGAGGGTACTGCATAATACTTACCTTTTAGAGAGATTTGTTAAATTGTAACTGTCATCTTGGAATGATGCATAATTATGGATAATATTTTAAGAATATTCATTAAATTGTTAGGATAATTGTCATGGACATATTATGGCAAACCCTCATTGCTAGCCTGTGTTGTGCTGTCAAGTTTATTGGTGGCCATGCAAGAAGCACAACCGTGGGTGCATCTTTGTGCATAATCCTAATTATCTGCTCCCTATTGAATAATTTTAGGTCAACTCGCCTGAGCCCACCCGCCTGAGCCAACCGCACCATCGTTCGGGCTTTCAACTCGACATTCTGCGTGATGGGTCATCATTGCGACTCCTGGGTCCTAGCTTTGAGAAAACATTTGTTGGGCTATTATTACTCAGACAGGCTGGGCTTTAGATTGGCCCGTACTTTGTTGAATCTATTAATTTTTTATTTTTAGAAGTCAATATTTAAGAAAAAGGGAGCGGAGGGCGTGCCGCATGCGTGCGGAGCTGCCCCATGCGCCTTGTTTTACAACATTTTATTGAAAACAGGACGAGTAAAATTCAATTAGTTTTTATAAGAATCATATTTTCCTCTTTCGTCTTCTCTCCCCTCTCCCTCCTTCCGTGCCCGAGCAAAGCGAAAGGATTTTTTACCTGTTTGCCTATTTCCCTCCGTTCGGCGGTTCCTTGTGTTAATAATCACAACCATTCCGCATTGCAAATCAATCGCCGGCGCTGGTTCGCTTCTCTCTCTCCATCTCCGAGCAATGAGGACACTCACATGGTGTCTATCTCTCCTGCTCGTTGTCGATCTTTTCTGCGTCGCTTCTCCTTCCCTCTCTGTCTTCATCTCCGACGAATTGAACCAGTTGGAGGACAGTAATGTCACTGAAACAAACGTCACGAGCTCCAAAGCCAAGGAGAATAGCTTCGCGGACATGTTCGATCGCGCTTTGCAGAAGGAGTTTCCCGAAAATGAACACAATGAAGGTTTTGCTAGATCTGATCTCTCTCTTTCTCTCTTCATTGGATAGTCGATTTATATATGTCGTTGCATTAAGCTAGGTCTTGGGTTTCTAGAATTTATATTCTTTATCTAATTTGATTTTATCTGAGTAATTAATGGGGAATTCGAGTTCACTGGCTACTTACTTTTGCTGCTTCAAATCTCTGAGTGACTTCTTTGATGGTTCTTCTATAGAATGTGAAATACTTGTGGAAGATTTATATTCGTACCGTTTTGGCCCACCCATTTCCTTATTCGAAGCGTATTGTAGTTCACATTTCCGTCTTCCACATTATGTGGGAAGCCCCATTGCGCAACAGTAAGAAAAAACAAAAACGTTTTATGTGGGAATTTATACTTACTGGATGTTGCATATTTTTCTTTACAGCAGCTGATTCTGGTAGCTTCAACAACAGTGTGGCTGAGCAGCAGGTTAGTAGTCGCTCATTCTAAATCTGTTTCACATTCGACCCTTAGTTCAACTAAAAAGTTTGGATCTAGGGCAAATATTCAACTAAAAACTTACAATGACACCTTGATACATAATTGTGTATCTAGATGCGTGATTAGTATTTCAACTAAATTGGCTGAATCTGGGCAATGATTCAACTAAGCTAACAATGGAACCGTTTTTGCGTAACAGTGTAACTTAAACGTATGATTAATTAAAATATAACTACTGCTGAAAATTGGGTATGCTTGATTTCTCCATGCATTAGATCCGTACTTATTCTCAGTGAAGCTTCAGATTGAGATTGTTTTTCTCAGATTTCAGCAGCTAAAAAGGAAATAAGTGATACGTCAATGTAGCTGGTATGAGATTTTAGATATATGCATATGAAGTTTAAATGTATCTTCTTGAGCCTCTATGTTTTGGTAAAGTAATTTATGAAGAATAACATGTTCAACTTGCTAAATGAGAGATTGAAGAACGATACAGTTGATATTAGCAAATTACTGATTGTTATTAAACATGAAGAAAAATTAAGTAGGGTCAGAGACAGCAAGGCTGCAGATGGAGCTATGCCTATCAAGCTTGAAGTTACTTCCTCTTACATGAACATCTGAGATAGTACAGTAGCTTTTAATTTCTAAGGTCTTTATCCTAGAGGCTTACAACTTATCAGCTCTAAAACATTGAAAGGCTGCACCAATCTACTACAAAAAGTGGTTCACCTAGGGTGATGGCTTTTCAGACAAGAGCATAAATTGCTTTTGTTTTTTTTTACGATGTTTAAGTTCTGGCAAGTCAGTGTTCTTGTACTATTTATATAAATTTGTATCTACAGCAACCGTTGCTTTTCTGGCATTGAAATTTGCACAGTTTTGTTTCATTCCTTATCCTGGCATCCTAAGCTTGTGGACATCATTACATAACGTTTGTCATTATATAAATGAATTACCGACTTACCAAAAAATAGTAATTATGGTGTTTTTGTTAGATGAATGTGTCATAGATATTTTTTGACCTGGTTTGACATGTTCAGGAATCCATTGGTTAGACGTGTTCAAGAAACCATTGCTGACAGTAGAATTTGAAGCAGTTAGCAAGTAGAATTTGAAGCAGTTAGGAATAATCACTGGTTAGACATGTTCAGGAATCCATTGCTGTCAGTAGAATTTGAAGCAGTTAGCAAGTTATGATGCTGAAAATCAGAGAAAATTGAAAATAAAATAAGCATGTGATATTCATCATAACCATATGTTGGTACTTTTGGCATCTATCTTTACATAGAGCAATCAAATAAAATCGTGTTTATTATGAGTTGCAAAAATAACTTGCAATGGTGAATTTGAATGGATAAAGGTGCAAGCAAGCCGATTCTATGGAATATGGCTCTTTGATGGGAATTGGTCATCATTGGTTATGTTTTGTTTGCCTTAAGTCTAGTCAAATTATTGATGGCTATAGGATTTTGGGTGGGGTTTGTTTGATAGGCTTGTGACCCAGTGAGGTTGGCATAGCTGAAGTGAAGTTTAGATATGGTGATAATTGCAACTGTAATCCTTTTATAGGAGTATTTTCAAACGCTAATGTTAATTTCTGAAAATTCACATTCGAATGGTGCAATCAGTGTCACATTCTTTCAATTCTTTTATAGCCAGACTGTTGTGGCATGTGAATCTAATGAGTCATAATGTAATTGCTCTTTTGACTTGTCACTGATATAAGGAAAAGATCAAGCTCTGAACATGTGCTTACTAAACAAACTCATAAAAGACTTTTGTCTGCTTGAGCTGGAGTGTTTCCAGCTGCTTGGTTCTGATATAGCTGCATGGCCTAGATGCTTCTAGTCCATTGCTTAAAGCTATGAATTATATGATTATTGATAGTTTTGTGCAATGGCCCAAAAAGAAATATACCATCTATGTGAAACTTGATAGAGTCTCTGACATTATTATCTTGAGTGCCGTAACCTTTTACCCTGGCAGATATTTTTAAAATGTTTGGCCCTTATATCCTATTTTGCTATTTTCATTTTATCTTCTTCAACATTCCATTGGTGTCCTAGTTCTAATCATCAATGTGCAATTTAGTCAAATTTCCTGTTATGACCTCGCAGAACTCAAATGAGTTTTTATACTAGTAAATTAAATTATTTATCCATTAGTTAAGTCAATATGCCAAAGTGGGATAGAGTGATTTGTACTACTACCTTTATTGATTATATTGATCCTTGCTAGAAGTATCCTATCTTGGTGAAATGACTCTTAGCATCCTATCAGTGTCTTCTTACTGAAAGTAATTTCACCTTAGCAAGTTATCATTGCATAAAAAATGTCACTGCATTTGAGGGGAAAAAAATGATTGATTTCTACCATTAGACCCACTACCTCCCCCATAGATGTATTTGAAATGATCCCTTGGGATGGATGTAAAGCTAAGGAAATAGCTTTTGTTGCTCCAAGAACAAAGTACAAACTAATGAAGCAACCCTAACCTCACCGGTCCAAAGACGATTGTCTTTTCTATTCATTCCAATTAGGCTGCTAGGCTGTGACCAAACCTATTGGAATTTAATGCTTTGTTGGTGTCAATTATATAGGGCATGTGTTCTTAAGAATGATATATGTATTATTAGATGGATTAGAACTTGCCATGTTCATCTAAGATGGTTAAATTATGGGCAAACCTCTTCCTTCAATCATCTGAAGAGGTTTTTTTATTACCAGTGTTAAAATCCCTTTTCCAACGTCCTTCTTTTGATATTTTGCTATATTTGGTGATTGATGCTGTAATAAATAATTTTGACATAATTATTCTTTCTCAACTCAGAAAAAAGGTGTGCTGTTGGAATTGTTTATGAGCATAATCACCAATGCAAACTTCCTGCTTACGAGAAGTTGTGCTCTGAGTTGTGTTGGAATCCGCCATTGCTACTTTCATCATTGGCTATTTCTACTGAGCGTTGCTTCAACTTTCATGTGGCTCTAGAGAGGGATCTTCAATTTTGTTGTTTGTAGTTCAGATTTCAGAGTTGTTTATTTTTTCATCTTCTGTTTTTTTTGCTGTGGGCATAGCACTTGGATGGCATAGATGAATCCGGATTATATGGACTTAATGACTGGAATTTCCTATGTTCTAGAATCTGGGTCGTTACAATCTCCCCCACTTATAAGAATTTCGTTTTCGAAATTTTACAATCCTCAATATCCACAGGTATTCTTTCTTGCATCCAGAAGTTATTCTCTCATACAAGAATTACTCTAGGAAACCTCTAGCATTTGAATCATCCTAATCCTCATCACAAAACAAATCCTTAGCTTCTCAGAACGACTCAACCCAAACACTTACTGATTTTTTCAACCATTGATACAAGGAAGATCTTATAACGATCCCCAAATTTCAAGAGCGACTTACAGTAATGCTGACTATTTTTCTAATTTAATTTGATACTTCAAACGAATTCAATGAACTTTCACTTCAGTTCATTCCAAGCTTCAAAAGAATTCGATCACAGGAACCTTAACCTCACTCTTAAATCTCTGGGTTATGGTTTCACAACGTTTACATTGCGCTATTCTGATTTAAACAGTTTTAGGATAATCATATTATGAAGGCAAATCCCAAAATCCTCATTCTTCGGCTACATTACAGTTATAACGATCACTCGAAGAGTCAACATAACTTTAAATTATTACCCAAAATCTTAAGATCCCAATTCAAGAACATGGCATCCTATCCCCCAATCATTTGGACTTACGATTCATCTTTCACATCTCCTATGAAAAAACACACAAGCCCAAAAATTCCCAGCATAAATTTCCTACCTTGATGCCTGCTTTCTCAAAGAAAACACCGGGGTTTACTTGCTCAACTTTTAAAACACGTCTGTCTACATGAGATATCATATGGTCATCCTTTTTAATGGTACAACTATTTTGGCTTTCAAAATTTTAGATAATGACTATCTTCAAGGACAAAGCCATAAGTTTTCAAAGTAGAGATTTTAATTACCACTTCTGACTTATATATGGCTAACACTAATCATGAACTTCTCCCCCACTGAAGCAAAAGTATGACCTTAACGTTCTCAACGACATTATATTCCATGGTAACCTACCAGACTCATTTGATTTCCAAAACTAATTACAAATCTCTCTAAGTCAGATGTCTCACTTGAATTGTAGTCCTCCAAGAATACTTGTCGGATTATTTAATGACTTCGGTTATACCCAAGATGATCATAAGCTTTCAAAACACTAATCGGTCATCCCAATAGCCATCACTTAAAATCTTATAGATCCCAAGATCACGCTATCAAAGAGTTATAAGCCTAACAGGGCATTTCCTCCACAAAACTCGCATTCCTCATTTTTGAAATTCATGAACAACTTTATCAGTCTATCTTATCTTCCTTGAATGTTCTGGGGTATTTCACAATGATACCAAAGCCTACACTTCCATGGTTCTGCCTAGAATTCTCAACGATTTTCGTCGATTTCGACACAACCTCAAATTATCGGTCAACAGATAAGTCAACCTAATCCTCCTTCTATAATCATTCTCAAATAGTCACACGGCCGAAGCCCCTTAATGTCCATAAAATAACTTTAAGATGATATACTAATTAATCTTAACTCAGATTCTCATTGAATATTTTATAGGAAGACGTCATCAATCTCTTGATACCCTGATCAATTTAAACTTATGCCTTAGATCCTACAACTCGATTGCCAGATATTATCCTTTATCAATTCGACAGTAATAACACTGCAGTTCGTCCGCCGAACTACTATTAAGATCAAATTAAGACTTGGTACCTTAGCTGGCCCAAAAACATCATACAGGCATGGATTAGGAATCCCCAAAACGACACTAGGTTACAATATTAAGCCCAAGGCCTTACCTCCTATTGCGACAGGTGGCACTTAATTACCGCAAACATCTTCTTCAGTCGTTGGATTCAAGTATCTGCCTTCAACGGGTCGGGTTCCCCTGAGAATTCAGAAACTCGCTCGTTAATAAAAGGATTGTAGACCGATCTCTCATGATGGACAGGAATCGGGGTGGTCACCGAAGTTGGTGGAGTTAAAGCTTCTATAACTTCAGCCATCCTGTCTAACAGGTTCTAGTACCTTACCTCCCAATCTGGAGAGTTGTTAACCCGTACGTTTCGCCTTCCTCTTTTAAACATGACTTCAGGGACGATTTTAATTTCAAAAAAGAACATTTTCGTTTGTCAATTAGTCGAAAGATGGCTATCACAAATGTCTCTGTCCATAGCATAAATAAAGCTAACCCTCTTCTTGCCTTAACTAATCCTATCTTAAGTTTTCGCGTTGATTCAAATTGACCTAAAACATCTCAGTTCATTCTCTGATACCAACTGTGACGGACCGGCTTTATTCTAACATAAAACCGCCGTCAAATCTTAAAAAGATAATTAATATTAATGGACATAACAAAAATTTTACTTTTCTTTCTTACACAGGATACTGTGACTGAGGCCGAATTGCATGAGCTGTCCTTCCAATTTTTAATTTTCACACCAGGCCGGCCAACATTAAGGTTAACCGGGCTTGAAAGTCTGAGATGCTTACTAAATCTTTCAATGACATTAACCAAAAAGAAATCACGGAAACATAATAACATCCATAGAGTTTTAAACAGCGGAATCATTTTACAAGCCTTCTCAAAATATTAAAAGGAAATAAAATTAAGCTCTTCATAGATCAGCTCCGGTCATCTATATCGTCTAGCTACTTCATAGGGCCTTACTCAACTTCGTCCTCCATAAGCCTTTCTTCATCTGAAAATAACAAGAATGAGCAACAAAGCCCAACAAAATACTCACATGCAGAAAATATAAGCATATATATAAGCGGAATCAAAACATAATTTAGCATACGAAAATCATATCGTTTTTTCTTTAGTTCGGAAATTTCCTTATTATTTTTTTTCTTATCTTGTTTTCGGAAAGCTCATAAAACATTGGAAATTCTTATCATCTTTAGGGACCGGACGGGAGCAGATAATATCGAGGACGGGTTGTGTGTAACCTCATAACCTAAGGCCGTATCCCCTCATTATGCTCCCCGGGGCGGGAGGTAATGCCTTTAACCCGGCATACGGGGCCATAGTCCAAAAGTCTTATGCCACCAAAAGTTCCCTCCCGTGACCCTGGAGGCAATCCTCGAGTGTCACTCCAATATCCTTCATCCATCTTTAACAGTAAGTTTTATGGAGACTTGGTTCTTAGTTCATATCTTTTAATGGCCATACATCATAGTTCGGAAGTCGAAAGTCGTAGAGTTCCACTTGCTGTCCGGATTATATGCATTGATTCATGTTCATATAAATAGGCCGGATTTCCTTTTTAAATAGAAAGCCGGAGTTCCAAGAGCCGAAGTTCTTTTGTCAAAGCCGGAGTTCTTAAAAGTCGGAGTTCCAAAAGCCGATGTTCTTTTCAAAATGCGGAGTTCTTATCCGAAATTCTTAAAAGCCGGAGTTCATTATTCATAAAAGCCGAAGTTCCTTATTCATAAAAGCTGGAGCTCTTTTTCAACAAAAGCCGTGATTCAGAAACCGGAGTTCTAATTCCATTAAAAAAATCGAAGCTCAAATAGCCGGAGTTCCTTTAAATCTGGAGTTCTAAACAAAAACCGGAGTTCTTCAAAGTCCGAAGCTCTTCTTCTTAAAAGTTAGAAGTCTTTTATTTAAACATTAATTATCAGAGTTCGTATAGATCGACAATCAAACATATATTTTAAACAAAATAAAATCTAACACCATGAATACCAGAGTTTCTTTTAAACATGCGATTAAGAACGATAAATCACAAAAACAGAACAAACATCATACTTACATAATTTCATAAGAATATCATATACTTACATAGCAAATATGTATAAACATGAACTTCAAAAACAGGGGTGAGTATCTTGCCTGGGTTTCTTCTACTTTGCCTTGATTTTTTGGCCTTCATTTACTAGAAATTTTATTGCGTGCCTCTTTCTCACTTTTCTAATTCTTATTTATAGGCCTTGGGTATGATGACTATTATTAATGATTGGCAATATAGGGGGAATGTTTCATCATTAATGATTGGCAATACAGGGGGAATGTTTCATCATTAATGATTGGCAATACATTTTCAAAAAGTTCCCTTATTAATTAGATCATTTATGGTTTTACATTTTCAAGGAGTTCATTAATTCCTAGTTAATTGAACTTAACGGAATTTAGATTTCTCATGTAAACACATTAAATTCCTGGTTAACTGAATTTAGCGGGATTTAACTTTTTCATGTAAACACATTAAATTCCTGGTTAACTAAACTTAGAAGGATTTAGCTTTCTCATGTAAACACATTAAATTCCCGGTTAACTAAATTTAGTAGGATTTAGCTTTCTCATGTAAACACATTAAATTCTTGGTTAACTGAACTGAACAGGAATTAGCTTTCTCATTTAATCACATTCTAGTCAACTATCAGCGTTGACCGAATTATTCTTACACGACTTCTGGTCAATACTTGTTGACCGGATCATCAACTTCGGCTTTACCAACCACAAAGCCACTCCGGCCTTCAAGGCCACTTCGACCTTACATGGCTGGACTTGATTTTCATCAAGGAAATCCAGACTTCTTTTCATCAAGGAATATTCCGGACTTCTTTTCATTAAGGAAATCCGGACTAGATTTTCATCAAGGAATATTCCGGACTTCTTTTCATCAAGGAATATTCCAGACTAGATTTTCATCAAGTAAGGGTCAAATTTGATTTCATTTTAAGGCCGATTTACTTTTCTTATTACATTTTCCGGTCAACTGGCGTTGATCGGATTATAATGACTTGATGACTGGAATTTCCTATGTTCTAGAATCTAGGTCGTTACAGAGAGAGAGAGAGAGAGAGATTGGGAATGAGGTTAATGTTCTGCACAGCAGTTTTTTTTTTAACGAATTTTTGCATCAGTTGTGTGTTTTGGTCCCTTTGTGCTCTTATGCTTGTTGTTTAGGTGACTTCTGTCCATATATGCACTGAATTTCTTTCACACGTTTGTTCTGACAGGCAGTTTTAGAGACAGTTGCCAGAGTGAAGCCAAAGAAAAATGAAACAAAGGAGGACAAGTATGTGCACATGCTCTGATAAAATATCAGAATGTTGCTATTATTTCTATTTGCTACAATGAGTAGTTTGTTGTCTCAGGATGCTCACTTCATTGTCTCTAATTTCTGGAGTTCTATTATAGGTCCTTTCAACTTCATGATGTTTTCAGTTTGGATAATGAGAATGGAGCTGAGGATACACCAACATTGATAGATCGAAAGGTAATCTATGATGCAGATTTATGGAAATTTTACAGTCTATGTCAAATTACATCAGATGTTTCAGATTCAACTTACATAACAAAGCCAAATAAATTATGATCCAGCTGATACAATCTTTTCCACCAGGACAACGTCTTCATCATATCTAATCCCAAGTCAAAATATCCAGTGTTACAGCTAGACTTAAGGTGAGGTTGACAATTTGTCTGATTGCATCCAAAATTGCTGGTTTTAATTACTTAGTGAGGTTTATCATTGAAGCCACTGTTTCTGCAGACTGATATCTGATCTGGTTGTGGTCATAGTCTCTGCCACTTGTGGTGGTATTGCCTTTGCTTGTGCTGGACAGCTGGTATGATCTATATCCTGGGAGCTATTCTTTAGATCACATGCTAACACACATACCCAGACGTCCTCTATCAGATGAACCTTGGTGGGGCAGTTTTTGAATTGCCCCATGTTGAGTTCGTGGTCACTAGTTCAAATTGTGAAAGCAATATCTTTATGTCATAGATTTAAGGCTGCATATTATCAAATTACTCTTCTTAAACTCTGCATTGTAGGGGCTTATTGCATTTGGGTTGCCTTTCTTCCTATTTCATTTGGGATGCATAGTGTGCGTGATCCAATTACAGGGATAAATGATGTAATAGAAGCAAAATGTATGTCAAATTAAAAATATTCTAAAAAACTGACAAAACTGCATGAATTGTTGAACGACACTTCATCCAAAACAACGGTCTATTCAAACAATGGAAAGACTAGCTCACTTCAATTTTCCCACGTTTGGAACAAAAATTTTGCAGGTTATTAGTGGTTATCTGTTAGCAGGATCTCTTATTGGACCGGGGGGCTTCAGTTTTGTTAGTGAAATGGTGCAGGTATGTAACTTCTACATGTCTTCAGATATTGATTTTGCGCTCTTTGTCCATGTTACTCAGGGCTGGGCTGGACATCAAAGTCTTAGTAGAAGTTATGCATAAGGTAGGATATGTCAATTCTTGTTGATGGATAGGTGTCCAGCTTGAGTTTTCTGCTCCTCTTTCAATTTACATGAGGTTGGCTACACTAGTCACTAGCAATTCCAGCTTGGGTAGGACTGATCCATTAATCCTCTGATTCTAGGTAGTGATAAGATTTATGACTCAAGAAATAGGGTTTAGAAGTTAGAAAGGTATTTTGAGCTGCGCATAGGTTCTCCACCGCTATGCTTACTGGGGAAAGCCTCCATGGATTTCTCTCTCTATCTCTGTCTATTTTCTTGCATGGAATATTCTTGAAACAGGTTTCCTGTCATGCTTCCATGCAATATTTTTAGCAAAAGATGACCATTAATGTAGATGTATTTTATTTTATCAGAGGTGTTGTTTATTGCAGTTATAACTTGGATCTGGCAATGGATGTATTCAAACTGGCTTTGCTTAAAATTCTTCTCTTTTGGACGAAGGGTGAATATGCACATTAAGTAAAATCTTTTTCTTTTTATGATTTTGCATTCCTTGTGGCAATTTTCTTTCAAACTTATAAAAAAAGTGAAAGTGGGGGGAAAAACCTTTCTCCTTGTTAGAGGTATAAAATCATTTTTGGCCCTTTAATGAGTGTTATAAGCTTTTTTATGTTAGCAGAGACTTGTTGATTAAGTGGTCATGAGTGTAATTCTTGAAGTCTCCTTTTTCTTAAACTTCTTTTTGAGCATAGGGTATGGATTATTTTTTACTTAATCCACACTTCAAGCTTAAAAGGACATTTGTGTGAGGGAATGTGTTGAGCCATTCTTGGGCCATGCCATTACAGCTTCTGTTTTTGGGTCTGTTAGTTTGTTCACATGCTTCTTGTCTGCCTTCCACATTGTCTCAATTTGGTCTGGATTCTTGCTGTCCAATAGTCATAGCTTGTGATAATAAAATGCTTAACACATGGACTTGGATATTAAATTGATCTGAAATCTGGACAAAGAAACATGGATATGTGGATTCAGCTGCCAACGAGTAGTTGTTTGAATTGTTATCGCCATTTTTTCCACCTATTAGTCATAAAAGATCTTAGCTATTATTGTTTTTTGATTTCTTTTTGTATTGTGCACATTCAGTTTCATATTGTCTTCTTATTGTTGTATTGATGCAGGTCGAGACTGTTGCCCAGTTTGGTGTAATTTTCCTTCTATTTGCCTTGGGGTTGGAGTTCTCCACAACAAAGGTTGGATTCACCTTTTACTAATATTGTTCTTGGCCTAGTTAATTGAAGTTGTTAAACGATCTCTAGCAATGATAGGTGATTTTTGATAAATTGTTTACCAGAGATTGATATACTCTCGAATATTTATGATTGGTCTCAGTCAAATGATTGCAGCTTCGTGTTGTTCGATCAGTGGCTATTCTAGGAGGCTTACTCCAGATTTTCCTTTTTATGTGCTTTTGTGGAATAACAGCTTTGGTACGTCCATTGTCTTTACCAGATTTGCTGGCCCCTATACTGTTTTAGACCCTTACTGCAGTGGCGACTAAGGTAGAACATTGCCTGAAATTTTCAGTGAAGCACCTTGACTGATAATTCCCATCACTTTATTGCTCTTGGAAAAGGACTTAACTATTCATCTTGGCTTCTATTTAGTATTTTATTTCATATTCCCTTGAGAAGAAAATAATACATCTATACATTATAATAGCTTAGATATCACGAAACCTGAAATCCATGGCATTATCAAGTAAAGCTTGAGGAAAGAGCCTCAGTGAAGCTTTTGGTAGCCACCAGTTTCTCTCTCTATGATTGGCCCATCAACCTCTGACCTTTTGGCAGGCCCTAGTTCACTCAAAGCCAGCGATTTGTTGTATTTCTTGTACCTCTAAGGACTGTACAGTGTGATACAAAATTTCCAACTGTACTATATAGCCTCTTTGGATCTTATTCATTTTATGCTCCATTGAAACAAAAAGGCCTGGCCAGGTATTGACCAGGCCAAGCTGTGAGAATAAGAAGTCTTTTTGTGTGAAATTAGACAAGTATTTTGATCTTTATTTCTCTTATATTTACTTTTGTATATCGAATCTTGACTACGTTAGCTAATTTATCGAATTGCAATTTATGAAAAAAACTTCCCTTATCAAAAGTTATGTTTTTTTGCAGTAGCACCATGATCTGAATTCCCTTTTGCTTACTTCTTGGAACTTTGGTTATAAGGGGTTGTCTTGTCTGGTTCTGCTCCCCCATCCCAAAGAAAAATGGAAAATCCCTGATATGCTGATATGTGCAATCTACATTTTTTCTAAAACTTTTGGCAGGAGTCAAAGAAAGGAAGAGGGTGGGGGAGTAGGGGGAGGAAGGGAGAAGAGAGGAGAATATATTTATTGTGATTCATAAACTTTTTCTTTGATCATAAATGCAACAAGCTCATGAGATGAACCAGCTGTTCATTTTTTTATTTCACTCTCTTGTGATGTAATTTCTTGATGTAGTTGCGCACCTCTACATTGCACTCTAAATTTACATGCATTACTTTTGGTCCCCTAAATGAAAGGTGGAATGTTCTAGCAGGTTCAGCTTCAAACAGATTATTTTATCCTACTTTCTATAATCCCTGCCCTTGTTTATTGCTCTATGCATTTATAAATTAGGATCCAGTTGCCAGTTGCCAACATATTATGCCATACTATGTACCTGTTGTGTTGCTGTATTTCTGATGGAGCTGCTGTATAACTTTTGCAGGTATGTGGTGGTAAAGCCTCTGAAGGGCTTTTTGTTGGGCTGTTCTTGTCCATGTCTTCCACCGCAGTGGTATACATCTTTGCAGTTTATTTTACTATCCAAAATTTACAGATAATGTGCTTGCATACTTACATTTTGGTGAGAAAGATCAACTAGAGCTTAATAAGTATATTTCATCAAATTTATATTGTCTTGCCATTTATATTTGGCGACTCGATTTGATGCATCAATATCCCAGTTCCATTCCTTTCATATTCCTTTTGTGAATCAATGTATATAGAACTCCGAGTGGTTATTTCATTGTTTGAATGTTTGACCATAAATATTTCACAGATAATATTTTGGGCTTTATACCTTTGGACTGAATTGACAATTGATTGATGCTTGTTCAAAAAATGCTGGATGAAATACCAACAAAAGCAGTTAAAATTGTGAACATCTAAAATGATGGTAGTGACTAGAAACATATCTCTGCACTATTTTTGGTATCTTTTCCACTTGTTGGTGGCAGCATAACTGGTTCTCTCTTAAATGAAAAATGAATTGATTTGCTGTTGCTCACTTAATGCCTTCATGCTTTCTTTCCTTGGATTGTCTGTCTGTGATTTTTCACTTTTGGTAGAACTTGTTAGATCAACTTCTTGTTGGAAATGGTCAACAAACTAACTAAAATAATATCTATTTAGGTTCTAAAGTTTTTGATGGAAAGAAATAGCAGCAATTCTCTTTATGGTCAGGTCACTATTGGTACCCTAATTTTACAGGTATGTTACGTCTTCCTACATCTCTTTAACATGATGCGGAAAAACTGCTCCTTTTATCTTTATATATTTGTAAAATAAAGGATAATAGCACAGCCAATTTTATGATTTGTTATGCTGTGTATCACATCTGATATTCAATCTTTATACGACACTAGGACTGTGCTGTGGGTTTGCTTTTCGCCCTGTTACCTGTTCTGGGTGGTACTTCAGGCATTCTTCAAGGAGTTGTCTCAATGAGTAAATCGTAAGGAGCCCCTGCTTTCTCATTCAGATGTCTCATGAACTTTTTTGCCTGATTAGGATTGGAAATAGGTTTGGAATGAAAAGAAAAAAAGAAAGGGAAATGAATGACTTTCCTTTCATTTGTTTGTTTATTGAGACAGGATTGATCTTCCCTTCTTTTGCTAGCCAGGACAAAAAGGAAAGTATACTTAATGCTAAACATCTCGATTATTCATGTTTGTTATTTGGAGTGGCAGTTTCTTTTTCCATCCATCTAATTCCCCCGATTTAGGAGGGAAGCACTCTTGGGTTTTGAAATAAACTGACCCTTCCACTCATTCCAGTTGGTTCAATTTTGTGGATACTCATTCCTTTCCTTTCATTCCTTCAAATTTCTTCTATTCCTTCAATCCAAAGGAGTGTTAGAGAATGTTTGACTTATTGATCAGTTGAAGGTCCAGTGCATCTCACTGCTCAAAAACAAGTGTCTAAACTGTTCTTATGGATTCGCAAGTAGCTCAGTGGACTATGTGTTTGGCTGGCCAATTGACTGAATTACAGTTACCATTCCACCCATCCCATCTTATCAGTCAGGAGAAAAAGGGTATCGGGCAGTGTCTCGATTGCTGCCTGCATGAAAGTACAGTAGAGCCCAAAATGAGGATGAAATATTTGATTTGAACTGTTCAAGATCAAAAGATCAATGTTCCTTTTGAATGTCATGATTTGCTGCTATGCCCTTAGACAGGATTATATTTTTTGATATTTATACTGAATTAACTGCAAAACTTAATGATGGTTGTGAGCTGGATACTGTAGGACTATGACTCAGCTTCATGACATGGTTCATTAATTGCTTAACATGAATGCATTCAATAAGACATTTCAATCACATTCATCAGGGAGATTAGGAGAATATGTGCTGATTGTGTAGCCAAATTTTAGGGATGCAAAATAGATTTTGGATACACATGGAAATAGTCCCTGTGCTTGCCTGGCATAATTGTCCGTTAAGCTTATTGCAGGAGGAATGAATATATGGTACTGCTCGTGTGCAATGTCCAGTAAACAATGTCTGTTAAATAATGGTAGCAAAACAGAAAAAGGAGATCATTAGGTGCCATGTTCATATTGCCAATCTCCAATTTTAAATAGCATAGCAAGTTTATTTTGTTTTAGTGTTGTGATTATGCATCTCTGTCTTCCAGGCTGGTGGTTTTGATTTCATTTTTAGCCATTCTTTCAATTGTGACACGTACATGCGTACCATGGTTCCTTAAGCTGATGATAAGCTTGTCATCACAGGTACATAATCCCCTATCAAATAATAGCATGAATACTAGTTATTGAATTTGAATGTTTTGACTTTCCTTTTTCTCTAATCTGATATGTGCAGACTAATGAACTTTATCAATTGGCATCAGTGGCTTTTTGCCTGCTTGTTGCTTGGGTTAGTCTCATTTGCTTCTTTTGGATTTTGCATTTTTGTTCATGGGTCAATCATTGGAATTTAATAAGTATGGCCGTGTCCTTTCAGTGTAGTGACAAGTTGGGACTGAGCCTTGAACTGGGTTCCTTTGCTGCTGGGGTGATGATATCAACCACTGATCTTGCTCAACATACACTTGAACAAGTAAGACGTGTTTTGTCATCTTTTATACGCAAGAAGTTGCTCGGTGTCATAATTTCTTCTATGAAGATTATGCTGTCCTCGCTCATCTTCATTTTATTCTTGGCTGCCAGTTTTGATATCTTCTGTTTGTATTACATTTTCTCCTGTCTTCTTGTCTGTCAGTTACACTGTTGAGTGGCTTTTTCTTTTATATTTTCTGTTGTGAGCTTCACAAATCTTCTTTGGAATTTCCCATTGCTTTCTCAAAAATGTTTCCTAGACTGGAAAAATACTCATGAAATCATGAGAGCTGTAATATTATTCTTCTCAACTTTCAAGAACTCAACTACATCTTTTACGTTCATCTCAGCATCACTTTTATGCAGCACTAAAGAGGTGCATCACCTCTCTCTCTTGCACTGTGGCTCTCGCTGAGCATGCTCACCTATTTTGTCACCTTTTGCACGCAGTTATTTGGGAATTGACTATCTATATCCAAGTAACTCTTCTATCTTTGGAAGTGAATCATGAGTAAGTTTAGGAAATTTATATCATACAACTTTATCTCTCTCTTTGAGGGCCTTTTCATCCTCTTTTTCACTTGCTTTCTTCCATTAATAAAGCTAGATTTTTCCCTTTCTAGAAACATCCAACTACTGTAGATTTTTTTGTTGCTTTCTTCCATTCACCTTATTTAGTTGTGAGTTTGATTTAAGCAATTGCTAGATGTTAATTGAGTATCCCTTTTTCAGCTGTCAAAAATTTTCTGGAATGATTACAGCTCCTAGACATTTTATGTTCTCTCTTTTTCTTATTTTTCCTTTTTTCTTTTTTGTTTTTGCATCTCTTCTTGCAGAATCAGACCTTGCATGTAAATGTTTCAGAATCTCTCTCATACAGGACACGTGATTTTGCAGGTTGAACCAATACGGAACTTCTTTGCTGCTCTTTTTCTGGCCAGCATTGGGATGCTCATTCATGTTCATTTCCTTTGGAATCATGTTGATATTTTACTAGCAGCTGTCATACTTGTGATTATAATAAAAACTATATTGGTTTCCCTAGTTGTCAGAGCATTTCACTACAGCACGAAAACTTCACTGCTGGTAAGATTTTCTGAATTGTGATGCTGTATCATTTCAATCAACTGAAAATGCTATATTTTTTCAAAGGCAAGGGGCTAAGTTAATGAGTGTCTGTAGGTTGGAATGTCCTTGGCTCAAATTGGGGAATTTGCTTTTCTTCTTCTTAGCCGTGCATCTAATCTGCATCTGGTTGAGGTTGGTGTATCTATTGCTATGATGTTCATGGAGCTTTTATGGATCTTACAAAGTGATGCAATGTATTGGTTGACCAAAATTTTTCTGAATAAGATAACATGGATCTTGTAATATAAAATTGGATGGATATCTTAGATTATGCTACTCAATCATTTTAGTGTTCTTGTTTATGATTAGTATCATGTGGATGTTTCCACTATAAAATTGGATGGATATCTTTAGATTATGCTATTGTATTATGTATTTTAAGATAAATCATTTTAGTGTTCTTGTCTATGATTAGTAAGTTTAAGTTTTTGCTTGCATGCAGTAAAATAGGAGCTCTTTCTTTCAGAACGTAATAAAGAGTTCGTCTCTATTGTAGGGAAAAGTTTATCAGCTGCTTCTCGGAACCACAGCTCTTAGTTTGGTAAGTAGCTTCTCTGAAGCATATTTCAAAAGCTGCATGTGATTCAGATGAAAATTCAAAATTTTCATCTGTTTCAGATCAGGATTTTCATGAGTTTGTGCATGCTGAGATGCACACATATAAATGGCATGTGCTTCTCTATTTGAATTTCATTTCTCTCCTTATTATGTGTAGTTTTTGAGGATCAACTTGGAGCAAGGTCTTACATCGTGTGTGCTGTCTGCATAGAATAGTCCTTGGTCTGAGATTGTGAAGGATATGACTGAAAATCAACTTGGATGGGACTTGAGATCCTAATTTACCTGATGGATAGCTCAATATCTGAGCTGTGAACATTTACATTGCCTACCTTCTACCAGGGAATACTGTAGATGAAGAGTGATACTGATGTAGATATTCATACCTGGTTACAAACGTATGTTTTAATTGCAAATTCTGTCTTTATTTCCTTAATTCAAGGAAGGATTGACCAATTGAGTTGAGGACTTTAGACCTATTAGATTGTTCATGACTACTTCTGAGATATACGCTTAGGTCTTCTTCAATGGATTGTCTGTTCTGTTGGGGAATGCTATTTCTAGTTTTAAAAGTATGTTCATTGAGGTTAATATCCTGGATTCAGTCTTTATGGCAAATGTATTTGTGGATGGTTGAGGAGAAATAAGAAGGGTATATTAGTCTTAAGTTGGGTTTAGGGAGGTGCTTGGCAGGCTGAGTTAGAATGCAAGGATAAAGTTATGGATAAGGTGGGATTTCGTGGATCAAGAAGGTTAATGATATTAGGTTGTGTTTGGCCAGCTGGTGGTCTAGTGGAGGATGTGTTGTAAGTGATCCTTTCTCCATTGCATTTCACTTTTGTCATTGATGTTCTTAGTAGAATGAGTTTTCCTTTTTTGATGATATCAGTAGCTTCCCTAATGTTTTATTTTTGCCTACATTTTGAGAAAATCCCTGGTTTAAAGTATTCTTCATGAAAGTAATATTTTGGGTATCCATCGGTTGTCAAATTTTGCTGCTTTACTGAGTACAAATTATCTGATTGACCTTTAATCTATCTTTCCCTTCGGGGCAATAAGTAGCTTATTTTGGATCTTCTGATTGAGAAGGTTGTAGAAGGTTGGTTGGAAGATCATTTTCTTTCCTTCACATGCTGTTACCGCTCCCATTCAGGCATATTTAGTGGGGCATTCCTCAATATTATTTTCTTCTATTTAGGATCCCTGTTGGGCAGCTGAAAGAGCAAGGAAAGGATGGCACTGGTTTTTCACGGATGGAGTTATGGAGAGGAGACCATTTAATTAGTTCATACAAAAATGATATGCCTGTCTCTTATTGGGCCAGGATCTTCGTAGTTGGTGTATGAATCTGATGCAGGGAAGGGGGAAGCAGGGGAAGGGAAGGAGAAGTGATGCAGGGGAGGGCAGAAGAAGAAACTGAGAGGAGGCGAAATTGAAGGAAAATAAATATAATTGTCTAACTAAATGGGACATAATTTTCTAAAATAAAAATAAAATTTTACAAATAAAATAAAATGAAATGAAATGAAATAAAATCTTTTCTAATTACAAATATAATAAAATAAAAACAAATCAAATCTTTTTTAATCAAATAAAATCAAATCTCTTCTAATTTAGAATATTTTTTATGTCCGAATCATAATCTCATTGTGACTGTGGGAAAAGGTTATTGCAACTCCTTTAGAGCTAAATTTCCTTCAACTAGCACCATCTGCAGCATTGTCTGCTTATATGTGTGTTGTCTTAATGCTACTGAGACTACCCATCTCCTTTTGCATTGGTATATTTCCTGGTATATGCTAAATGACTTCTCTGAACTTTTATACAAAATTTGTTTGTCCAAAACCTTCCGAGAATTTGCTGCAAATTAGTTGCAAGGGTTGTGGAAGTCCTCATATTAAGATTACTAGGAAATGTGCCATTTTTTTGGTCATGTTTACATGGAATGGTATATCTTTTGAACAGCAGTGTCATCCGGTTTTGTTGGTGTGGTACATGTTTGAAGCTTTTGAAGGTGTTCCATATGAGTATATTTAGCAGGATTGTTGAGTTGGTCTTGTGTTGTCTTCTATTTCTTCTATTTTGCTTTGGTTGATAAAAGTTGTTCTTTTATGGAAAAGATACGACAACAATGGTTGAGCTTTTTCCCTTGCATTTCTTTTCAGGAGGTGGGGTGATGAACCAACTGGGAAAAAGTAGGCTTTCTATGTGAGCTGCCTTTGGCATGCTCAGAGAACCTGGAAAGGGTGTCTGGTTCTGCTCCTTGAACAACGTCTTTTTATATAATACGATGGCATCAACTGATTGAGAATTCTTTCAATGATTTAAATTGCTTCTACTATTAGATGATATTGTACTAAATCTAGTATGTTGAAAACGGGTTTATATGACTTCTCCTAATTGGTGGGACTTAAAACAATTTTTTTTTTTTTTTTTTTTTGGTATCAATTGATTGAGAGAAGGAAGAAAACATGATTTTCTCGTTGGCCACCTTGGCTGGATTTTCTCAGTATGCTTACGAAGCTTAATTATGCAGGTGACAACACCATTGCTTTTTAAGTTAATTCCCGCTGTCATACATCTGGGAGTGTTGTTGCAGTTGTTCCCTCCTGATGGTCCAAGTGAGGTAATCCCATGTTCAAGTAATTTTAATTCTACTAACTCTCTAGTAGGCAATGAGGATGCATTGTTTTTTGAGGCGTTGCTTTGCCCTTTCTCTGGAGTTTTAAGAGTCTTTTGAGGAATTGAATATGGTTTATCCTCCCAGATTGGATATAAAGCAGATAGCTTTCGCGGAGACAGTGTTAAGTGTATTGCTGTGATTGTCCAAGGCTCTCACGATTCATGATATTAAATAAAAACATGAACCACAAATGCGAATTTCCAGCTTTACCTGATGGGCTTCTTATACTCTGGGGGACAGGTTCCTAAGAGTGCAAAGGCAGTTGACTGAATGAATTTTGTGACATCCATCGTCATCTCACAGAAGTCCCCAGAGAAGCAATCAAAATATTCAATACCCGAGAAACCGCAGATTTGTGCTACATGATATATGTATATATATATATTATACATATACAAGTGCACATAGTCGCTGTAGCATTTTACTTCAGGTGATCTGCTCGTTATCACATGTGCTTCTTTTTGTGCATTGTAGTGTTAATTTTTTAATGTAATTCGTTACACTGTTCTGGTTGTTTCCTTCAATTTTTTGATGGCTTCTTTTGAATCTAAAGAAGCTTCTGGTGCGGTAAATAGAAGCTTCTGTTCATTCAATGGTTACCTTGTTTTGGTAGGCAATTTGGTTGGCAGTAGAGTATGCACCCCCTTTCCCTTTGTAATGAACATTCATGCCGTCTTAAGACATGCAGCCGGAAATTGTTGCTGGTGTTAGGGTTGGTTTATTACATGGTTGATAGGGCAGCCTTGTGGCCATGCTTTTTAGGACAAGTCATGATACCTACTGGCATCACATCGGCACGTCAATATCCCATAAAAATAGCCAAGATAATTAGTGATAGCGTGTTTGGAACTGTGGATATGTTGTATTTTTCTTGTGCTGCTGTCGTTCTTCCATAAATTGATACTCGAAAGAGCCCGTCTGATTTTTGTTGTTACGTCTTACTTTTTGTGCAATGGGAAGAAAAATGTTTGAATAAGTTGAATTAAGTATAGGCGATGCTATTTTTAGTTGCTCATTAATGGCTTCTGAAAATCACTGTCATGTGAAGTTGTTTTCTATAAATGGTTTTCTATTTCATAATTGATTTTCTATTCATTCATATTTTTTTCAAAAAAAAAAAATTAAAATGACGATGAATGGTTGCCTATTTAAAATTAGAAAAAGGCGGGGAGGGGTCGGTCATCTCGGCCGAGCGTCGAGGTCCATTAGCAGTATTGCCCGTACATCTGGAAGTCAAAGAAAGCTGATAAGGGATGACCACTTTATGATATAATATATACTATATTAATAATGTGTGTCATTTTATGGTATCACCAACTGT
>JAODPA010095632.1:0-15115 GCA_025585075.1 Nepenthes mirabilis | reverse complement strand
TTATTTAACATTTTGTAATTATCAAAATATACAAAATATATGCAAAAAATTCAATGAAATCATGCCCCAATGGTGTTCAAATGTGTTTGAACATGTCAGAATTTTAAAAAAATGAAAACATTTGGACATATATTGGGAAAGTGTTAGTGTCCAATATGTGTCAGACATGGATACATTAATGCCAGGAGAGTATGTTTATTAGAGATAGAAAAGGTGGCAAAATGTCTATATGCTCATATAAGAAGCAACCTCAAGCAGCCGAACAACAAATGAGTTAAAAATAGTTCCCAATAAATAATAAGAACCGTGCTTCAGGATCCCACTGTTAGGGTCAAGGTTATGATTCATACCCATCATTTAAGTTTTATGAAGAACCAAAAGCAATGAACCTTGAGGGTATGAAATATCTTACTTACACAACATCTACATATTTAGCTAGGCATTCAGTCTCCTTATATAAAGCTTAAAAGTATGTAGAGATCGTTAATGCAAATATAAACTGATATTTAATATCTTACATAACATCTACATATCTTCACAATTGTAGGATTGCTATAACTGACTCCATTGAATTTGTCACTATAAAATTCAATAATTACACCGACTTGTTCAATACTATATTTAGATTCTGCTCTTATGCAATCAGTCTCCCCATATGAAGCTCAAAAGTATACGCAAATCATCGATATAAATATTGGCTGATAATGTAAATATTGGCCAATATGTATCGGTATTTGATTTTTCGATATCGATATTTTTTAATATTGCAACAATATTGCAATATATTTTTATATAAGCGATATATAGTAATATATTGGGCAATACAACCTTATCAATTTATAATTTTCAAAATTTTTTTTCATTTTGATATATCTGATCATCAATACATATTTGTCAATATGTTCATCCATGGTGCAGACCATTTTATCTTAATAGGCTATAAAGCAACCAATGCAAATCAGGCTTCACCTCAAATGTCAGGAAATAGAGAAATTTCAAGATATTGCTGAAATTAGTTTTTGCAAATAAAGGAGACAACTAAACCCATACCAAAGTTTTGTGCCGAAAATATGGTAAAATTTGCTTATGATCACAATTTTGGGGTTTACCCAGACACCACTTAGAAACTTTAGGAACAAGATTAAGGATTATATGAAGAATTGGAGACTTGTTTCCTGAATTAGATGTAGCTTCTGCCAAACCACTAGGCTTGATAAACGAACAAAATAGCTGAACAAGATTTCCCAGGAACAGAATTCTCGACTCCATTTCCCCAAGATTCATCAAATGTGAACTATAATGGATTTGATAATCGGGCTTGCAGTGGAGTGGAATGTTATCCAACAAGTCCCAAGACACATTCGAAAGACAAGAACTTAATGAATTCACAAATGATTCCCCAAATCGTCTATCATCTTTTCCCTTCAAGAATTTCACTATTTTGCGTAAGATTCGTATAATTCCAGCCCCGGTATGCCAATTAGCATGTTTCAGCCTTGAGTTCAAGATGATGGAATCCCTTTCATTGCAGTTCAACTTCTCAACTCTGTTCATCCAAGACGCTGAAGAGTTCGAAAGAGTGTTGGACAATGTTATCTCAAAGCAGGCGCATAACAATTTTATGGTCTCGTCCCAATTGCTTCCCTAAGAAACAAACAATCGTGATCAGCGGATGAAATACAAAGTCAATCTTTCAAAAGAGATACTTGTCACATACAGAAGAAGCAATGAACTCGGAAATGGCAACTAGAATGTTGCCTGCTAAGTGTTGAACAAATCGGCTCTCGGCAGCCAATAAGACAACCTGCCACAGGAACTAATCTTAGATCCTGTAACCCCTGGAATCGGTAAACCACAGTTTCAAGAACGAGCTTAGAAGATTTACCAAATCAGTTACGATCTTGGTCAAAAAATTATGATCTTGAGAGTGTGGATTCAAGCTGCCACAATTATCGGTGAATTCTTCACTATCCTGCGCAAGCAATAGGTCCGAACTCAGAGACTACACGAAAAATTTCACGAGAGAGTTGGAGACGAGGACTGACATCAACTGAACCCGAATCAAGCTCATCTGGACAGCGCTGAATCTCTCTCAAAACCTGGAAAAAAAATTGTTACGGTTAATCATCGGGCAAATATAGTCTCGAACAGAGATTGACAGATAAAAAACCTGAGAAAGAGAGATGAGAAGATGTCTCTCTTGATCTTTAGCTAATGCAACCAGCTCTAATTCCTGCACAAATTCGTAGTATGAAAGCTGAAAATAATTGAATGAAGGTGGAAATTACTCGTTCAAAAATGAAAGCCCTAGAAATTAAACTATTCCAAGTAAACCCAACCCTGTAGGGACGGAGGCATTCATCGATCAGGCAGAAGAAACGGGAGATGTCATCAGCACGACAACCAGACATTTGATTTTTCCGGTGAAGGTTGCTCCTTCCGAAATCAAACCCTAACACTTTTTCTCGCCGGCAGTAGAAATGACATTAGAAAACTGGCAAGACAAATTTAAACCCCAGTCTTGATCATTTTTGTCAAAGCCGCCAAATCAAACGTGTTTCTCCATCCTGTAAACGAAATCATATTCATAATTTTTAAAAAAAAATTCAGATTGTTAGAAAGAATAATGATAAATTTAGTAGGGAAATGATAGATTTAAAAAATTACGTGGGTAATGTATAAATAGAATTTGAATTATAATACGAATGGATTCAATTTAAACTACTGATATTTTAATTAGATTTTATAAATAAGAGTTTAATAGACATGAGACTTATTGAGAGAAAAATGGAGGGCTTTGTTCTCTGTAATGAGGAAGAATAAATTTGTTAGAGAATTTTGTTATATTCTTACCTTCAACTTGTCCCCTTTTTTTAAAAAAGAGTGAACTTATCTATAATCACGTCATTAGTTGATGGTAGTTTATTAAAGATAAGTAACCAGTCACGATTTAAATAGTTAACTAACTGAAAATTAATTAATTTAAACTGCCATTGTACACATTTTGATCATGAGATTTTCTAGGGGTAGTATAGCCAGTGATAATAAGCCATTGTCATGAGTGAAGAGACCATTGTTTGAGCTAATTATAGAATATATAAATTGTACGCTTAATTTAAACGTCATTTGGGTCAACTGTTTGGTTTAATTGACCGTTTAGCTAAATTAATCACTGGGTTAAGTTATTTGTTCTGTTAGACATTCGGGTATCCAGCCATTCAGACTTATGATCCAATTTGTTTAATAATCGTTTGACCACTCGCTCACTCGATTATCCATTTGTTTTGGATTAAATTGGTTTAAGGCAAGACTCTTTTCTTCGACCTTGGATCTAATGGATTGATTAATATTTTCTTCTTGCAATATTTATTATTTCTTATCTTACTGAACTAATTAATTGGGTCAACTTTATTAAGGATTGCAATTGGATCCTCAAATCCATTTTTTGAGCGTCAAATATTAGCTATAAGGTTATTCTGTTCCTTAATTTGTAATATGGTGCCATGACTTTGCAATAGGATGACATAATTTGTTTTTAAATGAATATTTCTTGAATTTTAAATCTCACCATATAACTAGAATTGACTCCTATGAATGTATATTGTGGGGTCTAACCCTCTAACATATGAATTTCTATTCTTTGATATTATATTGGCTGAATTGATTTTTCTTTCCCCCAAAGCTTGAGTTTAATCACCGAGTATGGTGGAATAGTATTTGGTATAGCCTCAACAGGGCTGATTTGATTAATTAGTCTGGCGAGTCTAAGAATATTATGCTTATGAAAGAGAAAGTATCAACTGGTTTATTAGACCTAATTCGAACAATATAGTCCTACCTCGCTCCAATTTTAATTTGAATTAGATGGACGACTGAATGCCTAAATGACCAAATGGTTGCTAAATGGATCAGGTCATAGGCTCAAATGGCTAGGTACGTGCATATCTAATTAAGTGATTAATCTAACCAAGTGGTTAATTTAGCCAAACGATTAACCATACCAAATGGTTAACCCGATTAAACGGTTAAATCATAAGAATGGTTTATATATTCTATAATTAATTCAGGCGAGAGTTTATTGACTCATGACAACTGCTCATTAATCGTCTCTAGAAAAACTTATAACCAGAACGTGTATAAGAACGATTAAATTAATTAATTTTCAACTGGCCTAACTACTCAAATTATAATTGGTTATTTTTCTATAAGAATAGTAATCAATTGGCAACGTGATTGTAAATTCACCCCACTTCCCTTGAAAAGGGGTAAAAGTTAGAAAGTAAGTATAGAATAAAATCCTCAAATAAATTTGTTCTTTTGCACAATACGGAGCAAAGTCCTCCATTTCTCTCTTTCTCATTCTCATAATCTCTCCCATATTTGAGATTTTTAAAAAAATTTACTGATTTGAGTATTAGAGAATATCACATATCATTTAAACTTTTATTTGTTATTGTGGTGTGCAAGATTTTAAAAAATAATTCGATAGTTCAACTCGAATTTATTTGAGTGATAATTCAAATTTAAAGCACATATTAGTAAGAAAATTATATATAAAAAAAAAGGATAGAACCATTATACCTTGCCAATTAATTCATTCATTATTTAAACATCTCATCATTTATAACTCATTTATAATTGTTTTTAATACATTGATGTGTCCAGTACCGTAAGTCGGTCTAAAATCTAAAATACAGTAGATCGACAGCCCATCAAGGATTCCTCTAAAGCCCAGCACAAGGTCTCGAGAGGCCACCTAAAAGTCCTCGTGGCTCGACCTAGAGAAAGCCCGTAGTTCAGTGACTTCAGTTCGAAAGGCAGGCCCATGTGTCCTTACCAGCACGCGGTTTCCGTAGTCAAGCACAAGCTAGCAAGGAGAACTTGTCATAATAGAGCCACGACAATCACTCGAACAACTCAGCAAATGTTCAAAGAATATCATCGTTGATCATATATCGCATGAAGTTGGCAATTACGATTTAACAAATCTCCCCAACAAGCAACGGTGATTATCGGGATAGCTTAGCGAATCCCTATGAGCCACCGTCACTAGCCATGCGGCTCAAGGTAGGCTTTGTAGCCCTTACTCTACATATATCACCTTTCCTTCACAGGAAAGGGGGGCACAAGGAAGGAGAAGGTTCCAAAGAGGAGAACTTAAGAAGAGAGAAGAGAGCTGAACAGAGGAAAAAGGGGTCGACAAAACATTATCACCCTCGCACTTCCTCTCTTAGCTCGAAGGGCTATCCCAGCAGAGTAGGAGCAGCCTTAACTTTTGGAAAAACCGTCCACTCTAGGCTCGTGACTGCTTAGGCGCCGTGTCTACTCTTAACTCTTATGCCGCCAGAACAGTGAAAATGGTTTGTGTAGTGAGGCATAGGAAGCCCCCCTCGCTATAGCCAGAGAGGAGGCAATCCGACGTTCCTCTCTCGATTATCATCACCCAGGAGTTCCTTCGTCCTTCAAACAGCCTCCCCCTGGTCGGGTGCACTCAATGGTGCCTAGTTCTCTATCCCTCAAAGTGGCACCTTGACCGGGCGCATCCTTCAGAGTCTAACCCACCTTTAACACCCAAACTCCTCACCCGTGCACTAGTGCATTCAGCATCGTCCATTTTTTTTCTATAGAAAGAATTCTGATTTGAGTATCGGATGATAAATTATGGAGTAAGTCCAACCAATTCTTTGACATATTGTTTATTTATTGTGTTGTGTAGGACCCAAGTTTAAAATGATAAAGACCGAACCCGCTTCAATTCGACATACCATAAAAGATCAAATAGCTCCCTAATTCATATGATAACCTGGATTTAGGAATACATCATTGGCACCGTCTATGAAAACGGCTAAAAAGTCTTACCATCGCATATCAGCGAACAAGTGTAATCAATATTCGTGATCTAGTCAGCATGTCAGCTAGAGACATTGCCTCCCATGGTGACGACCCCCCGGGTAGCCATGATGACGTGTGACTTGTCTTTGACGAGCATGCACTCGCTGTCCAATAAGGTATCACGGTTAAACTACCCCAGGCCCTATGCGCTCGTTTGAACGGACGACGGTTGGGGGCTCCTTTCTCTCATGCACAAGCGTCGGCACCCAAATCGAGAAGCAGGGGGAAGAGATTGCTCGCCAATGGAAAAACTCATCCACCTAATAACCTTGGTATCCTAGAGGATTCGAGAGAAAGGGCCCACTCCCAAAAAAAGTTTGACCCAGTCCTGAAGCGCAATGAGAAAGCCCAGAGCAATGGCACCTTTGTTATTTCCGAGATGACTGGCAGCCTTCCGCCAATAAAGAAAATTCCTGTAACATTGACAAGGTCCCTATCATTCTCTTGCTAGGGCGAGAGGTGAAACCTGGAGAGAGCTTCCAGAATGTTTGGCCCGCTACTGGCGAGAGGCCTCACTAGAACGAGAGGCCTGACCCGGAAGCTTGGTATTGCCAATCTTGTGGCAACGCTTCTCATCGACCCTGTGTAGAGTAGTAGATCCCGCAGAAACTGTCACAATCCTCATGATGGGGGGCTCCACATGCTTGGCCCGTTACCCATCGCACCAGACAGAGATGTTGTCTCCTATGGTGACGACTCCTTCTTGGGTAGCTATAGTGTCAAACAACCTGCCTTGAAGCATGTAGTTGCTCGATACTTGATTGAGCACCCCCTTCCAGACCATATGTGTCCATTTGAATGTGCTACACTAGGGGCTCTGCCCTCTAACTCCCAGACAATCAGAGTAAATCAGTATCCGTAAAGGATCCAGTAGCTTGAAAATCTCATGGCCCGAGCGGCCACAGGTGATAGGGCCTAGTGTAGGCTAGAGGACAGACCAAGTCATGAGGTGTGGGATGGAAGCCCAGATCGATACAATCCATGCTGCTCCCGTGATGACAGGAGGCCCCCTACCTAGGAAGGAATCCACATATCGTCAAGGGACACTTTGCCGACCTAGCAAGATCACCATTCATGATGGAGATTCGGTCGTCTCCATCTCCTTGCGGCACTTAGGAATTGAACCTGAAGCCCCACATCTGAAGTTTCGATTCGGTGCTCCACCTGGATCCTTTTACGCTTCACTGGGCCCCCACGGCCTAATACGTTCCCAGTGTAGTGTCAGAAGTAGGTTGGGACGTCCTCAAGGGTGATAGAGTTCTCAAACCCTTGCATGCAATGTTTTACGCTAGAAGAAGCTGCTAGTGTGCAGTGCGAGGCGAGCAGCAAGTTGGAATGCCCTCCAGGGTGGCAAAGCCTTGGCCCCTTTGCCTGTGGCATTTCATGCTAGAAGAAGCTTCCCTCGTGCCTACCGAAGTCCACCCTCTATACTTGTGGGTTGCATGTTGACAACAAAAACCCGACATCCAAATCATGTAGTTGGTTCAACGTGGCGGATCTAATCCTTCAGAGTGTAGAAGTCGCAAGTGCGAGGCTGCTAGGTGGAGAGATCAATCTCCCTCACGTTAGGAACTGTTCCCAGCGTTGATAATCCTTTCAAGAGGGCATACGTGCTATGTACCTAGATCAAGAAGTTGGTCTAGCGGGCTCAAGGCGTCCTCCACCCCAGAAGATGCAACAGACGATTCCATATCGAATTCTGATAAGTCTTGCATGCACCATGTAGATTGCTTGAATCACACTTTAATTAATAAAATAGTCATTTTATCCGTTTAACTGGCTCATGCGAGTGTTTACATGTCTTCTCATTAAATCAAGTGATTAAGACTGCTCTTAAGTCGGGTGAACTTTCGTTCACCTATAACTTGACGTACACGGTTAAAAAACCTCGGTCCCACTACTGAGTGGCCTATACGCGGTCAAATTTTAAACCTTAATCTCATTACCAAGTGGCCCATATGCGACCGAACACAAAATATTAAAAAACTTTTACGGTATATGTGTGGCGATCTCCTCCCAAAGAAGAGAGGACAATCAGTTGGTGACAGTCAGTGGACTAGGACCAGACGCGCATGAGCTATGACGTCCTCTGACAGGACTGAGTACCAATATGATAACGTGTGGGTGACAGCCTAAACTTTGCCAAAGCTCGATGGCTGCGGTTATGAAACCCAGTTGACTTTCATAAGGCTCACCCATACTCATACCACGGCATCCCCTTGTAGGACAGAGCACAAATAGACAAACACATCCGGTCAAGCTCAACGGCGATAGCTCTTCTGATTAGTCGGTAAGCAGGTTATATATGTGCCATGACCTCCTCTTGGCAGGAGTGAGCACAATCGGGCACACACATCCAAGTCATCCCTAGCAACACTGGTAGCAAAAATGCCCAGCCAATGAGCAGAAAGGTATCGAACGGAGAAGTTCAACATAAACAAGAAAAGCATTAGTAATAATGATCAAAGTGGTCTAGTTGTTTTATTAAAGGAGCAAGATGTGCATATGAAGGCATCCGACGGCCTCAAAAGATACAAGATGCTATTTATGCCTACGGTCTAACCGGATAACTATCCTATGGTCGGGGAGCCCCTAAAGTTCATGGCATAGGCCCTCTTTCCCCTCTCATTGGGAAACCAATCAAGTTAGACCGATGTTGAGCTACAGCATTCCTCGAGTTCAAGAAACCAACGGGAAAGTCCGGAGTCACCATGGAAACTACTCACCTCCAGAAGCGAATGCCTTCTTGGAACCACTCATCCAGCAGCAAGGCCACCTCATCAGGGTTGAATCTAGTCCTTAGCTCTCCTTCCAATTGGGGGCACACACCCGACAGATCATTGAGTTGTTGTCGATTCTCCTGAAGCTCATTCTCAAGTGACACGATCTGATCCGATCTAGAGCCCAAGCGTTGGCCTCCAAGAGCTCTTGCGATCTCGCCTTGGACTCGGATAGAGCTAAGTTAAGGTAGCTGGCCTACTCCAAACTCTGTTGTACCTCCGTAATGGCGGCGTTGACCTAGCACTGCATCTCCTCAGTGTCTCAATTGGCGCACGCCTACTATGCACAAGCCATCTCAAACTCCCGCAAGTGCACAACCTCCATCACTGCACAAGGCACCCCCACGACTATCAAGCAGAAAAGAGCAGTCAAACACGCCGCAGCGAAAGAGCATAATCACAAGATGTAGAAACCTACAAAGCCTTACCTCACAGGAAGGCAAACGGACCGGGCGAAAGGATCCAACAGACTTGAAGCCAGTAGGCACCCTCTGAGCTATCGGTGGCTTAGGAATCGAGGCATCCGAATAATGCCCCTCTCTAGTGACAATCGAGCTCTCCAAGACATCCTCTCCAATGTCCTCCGTCATTCGTTCATTATCTCTTCCCTCCTCAGTTGAAGGCATAGAGGCGGAGGAAGACGATGCTTCCAGTGACGAAGCAAGCAAGGCAGGAATATCAACGACATCTTGGTGAGCCATCTGCAGAAGGAAAGATGGTTAATCTGGGGCTGAGATATCTATAAAGTGAAAGAACACCGAAACAGTTGGGGATCAGAGCTTAAGTAGCCTAACACCCCAGCTTGGCAATGACGTCATTTGAAGATACTAAAACAGTGCATCCCCATAATGGCCATAACACGTGCCCACACCCTGGTGTGCAGTAGCGCGTCTTTTCACCATCGCCATAATGTCAAAGTGACGTAATATCTCCCAGCGCAATTCGCTGGCAATTAATGCACCCTGGCACCTTGGTTAATGCACTCGATAACACATCTTAGATAATGATGCCCAAACATGTCATCTCCAAGGCATTGCAGACCAATGGTGTCTAACCCTAATAGGCTCGAGACAGGCATGGCCGGCCCCTATTCCTACCAAGCATGGGGATGAGCCTCCATGAGCTGAACTGCTAGAAGATCGAAATGTCAGACCGGCATAACCCAAGCAGCCGAAGGCAACATCCAAACACTTCAATCATTAACACCATGTGAGAATATTGGAGCCTTGAAGTCAAATAATAGTCAGTAATTCCATTCATTAATTCCTTTTATAAAGTATAAAGCCTACAATGAGGTACGTACAACTCAAAAAGGAAATAAAAATATATGGAACGATGATCCGACTACTGAAACCCTGCTCCATTGGGGCATACACCCAAAGGGCAAGTAGGTGCTTGACCTTGGAAAGGAATCTCAATGAAGAGAGCAGCGTGTTCCAGGCAATCAAGAAGATGAGGTTTTTGCATACCATTGCCCCCAGGCTGCTGAAGTGGGAAGCACATGTGAAAGCCCTCCCTGGCAATAACGAGGAGCCAAGCTCCATCTCCTGTCCGAGAGGTAACCCCGAGAGATCTTCAATTGAGATAGGTTGCAGCCACAAGACCTGTGAGTCTGTTCCAGACCTGATGCGATAGCGACAGCCTAAACTCGAGATGGACCTGGGGGCTCCTTCCCCGACGGTCACCAACAGTTCAGTATGGGTAACAGATGGAATGGCCATTCCCCCCAACAGGAAGGAGAAGAGATAGCCTTCTCCCCTTCGAGGGCTAAACCACCATTCTAATAAGACGTCTAGGCAAGGACTATACGACGCCAGCTAGGAGGAGAAGATAACAGTGACCTTACGCTCAGACCACCCTCGTTACAACATGAGGACAGACAAAGTATGGAAATGATGGCAGACTTCAAATGCATTTCAAACCTCTCAAAACTTCCTTCAATCATGGTTGATAGCAATGTAGGCTCCATGTCTGCTCTGATCGCTCGCATCACTTGGGAGATGGGGGAATGGTTCGTGAGGTAAGGTGTAGGAAGCTCCTCCATTTATAGCTGGGGGAGGAGATCAGTGAGCCATTATTTCAGAATACCGCGTCTATTAGTACCATATGCAGACAATCGATAGGTTCAGATAATCACCCCCAAATCCTTTCAAATAAAGCACTAAATCACTGACCTTCTATATAGAAGGCTATAGAGCGCCTAGAAAAAGAGCATGAGCCAACCACTGTAAAGGATCACCAGCGGTGGAGAGCCAAATTAGCACTGAATCCTACTAAACAAACCCAAAATTTACAGGATGTATGGGAAAGGAACATGTATGCAGACCTACATGACGACGTTCCATCATTGCATGCTGGAGGTTAAAATTTCAAACCTCCTGGTATAGGGGCTAGTAATGGGTCTGGTACCATGGGCTGACTCAAAGTCTGAAATACAGTTGATTGACTGCTTATCAAGGATTTCTCCAAAGCCCAATGCAAGGTCTTGAGATGCCACTGAGAAGTCCACACAGCTTGGCCCAGAGAAAGCTTGCAATTCAACAACTCCAGCTTGAAAGGCAGGCCCGTGTGTCCTTACCAGCACGCAGCTCCCACAGCCAAGCACATGTCAGCAAGGAGAACTTACCATAATAAAGCCACGAAAACCGCTCAAACAACTCAGCAAATATTTCTAGAATATTATCTTTAATCACACATTGCCCTAGGCTGGTAGCTAAGATTCAGTGCACCTCCCTAGCAGGCACATGTGATTGTTGGGACAACTCAACGAATCCTCATGAGCAACCGTCACTAGCCTTGCGCCCCAATGCAGGCTTCGCAACCCTCGCTCTACATATACCACCTTTCTTCCACAAGAAAGGGGGCATGAGAAAGAGGAGAACCTGAAAAGAGAAAAACGAGCTGAACAGAGGGAAAATAGGTCTACATAGCATGCTCGCCCTCACACTTCCTCTCTTAACTCAAAGGGCTATCCTAGTAGAGCAGGAGCACCCCTAGATTTTGAAACAACCCTCCGATCCAACCTCGCAACTGCGTAGGCACTGCGCCTGCTCTAAACTCTCATGCCGCCAAGGAGGCAAAAATGGTTCGTGTAGTGAGGCATAGGAAGCCCCCCTCGCTGGTAGTTAGAGAGGAGTCCAACGGGCATTCCTCTCTGTATTATCATTGCCTAGGAGTTCTTTCCTCTTTTAGATAGCCACCTTTTGGTCGGGTGCATTCAACGAAACCAAATCTTCCATCTCTCAAAGCCACTCCCTAGTTGGGCGTACTCTTCGGAGACTAGCCCTCCTTCAACACTCAATCCCCTCACCCGTGCATCAATGCAATTTGCATCCTCCGTCTTTCTTTTTCTATAGAAAGAATTCTGATTTGAGTATCGAAGAATAAATTGGAAACAAGTCTCGACAATTCTCTAACCTCTTATTTGTTTATTTTGTTGCGCAGGACCTATGTTTAAAGTGATGGAAACCGGACCCATTTCAGTTCGACCTGTCGTGGAAGATCAAATGACTTCCTAATATGTACAATAATTTAAATCCAGGAAAGCATCACACATGTAGAAAGAGTGATCTCCTTTTGATTTTTTTCATTTTATTTGTTTTTAAAATCTTTTGCTATGTGCAAAAAGGAATTGTAAATAGATTATGCACCTGACATTTCTCCTATTTAATTCATGTTTTTTACACATAGATTATACTTTTTATCCAATCACCTATACGCAAATATATGACTTCACTTATCATGTTTTTTTCTTAAATGTTATATGAGTGGATGTAAATAGTTGTATGATGTTTGATCTTAAGGAATCAACTGGGCTAGCCTTACACGGAGAGGATATAATCCAATGGCAATAATCTTCAAGTGGACTCTGCCAGCTTTGATTTACTTTTTATGATTGCAACACTAGATTATTAAATATGGCCTATGACACCAGAAATTCATTTAATCAAGTAAATTTTTAGAAAAAGGAAATTAGTTTAGTTAAGAAAACTAAGTGTAAGGTAGTTTGAGAGGACGCATGACCTATGCATAATCGTGTTTGAGGTAGCATCTTTGTGCCTGTGGTGCATATAATTGGCACTCGTGTGCATTTGTTCTAGCAGCTCGTGCATGATATGCACTTGATGGGCTCATTTGCGCTCGCTAGCTTTAGACTTAGTGCCTAATGGGTGAACAAATGATATCCATACACTAATCTGATAGCTAAAGACTTTTAGCCTTTTTTTAGCCTATTTTCTATGAGATTTTGATCAAAGACAGAGAAATAGAAGATGTAACGAGATAAGAATAAGAGGAAGAAAAGAGAATGGCGTCGATTTCTAAAACGAAACATTAAAGGATTTAAGAAATTGACTTAAGTCGGGTGAGATGTATCAATACCTCTTTTAAGTATAAGGATATTCGAGAAAAATACATCTAACTTAGCATTATATCTAGTCATGTGAGGGTGAATGTCACCAACATGGCATATACAACCAAATTTTCTTTTGGCAATTGAGTGTAAAGACTTACGAGAAAATAGGATACAATTTGGGATATCTCACTAAATCACAGTCGAAGGCATATGATTGATAAGATAATGATTGTTAAAATTGTCTTACTCCAAAAGTATTTTAGAACTCTCATCTGCAATAGAAAAGTATTCCCCACTTCTAAATTGTATCTTATTTTGTCTTCAGCCATCCCATTTTGTTGTCGATTACTAGGATAAGAAGACTGACAAAATATACCATGTTGGGACATAAATAGAGTGAATTGAGTGGACAAATATTCACGAGCATTATTGCTAAAATGCACAGTATGTAAAGAACTGATTCTCAATTTCACCACAAAATGCACTGTTTACTGTAAAAAAAATATATGATCCCTAAAAATTTTCTTATTAAGCTTGTTAAGATCGGTTGTATAATTCAATCAGGGATCGACAAGTTCGAGTCACCACCCTCCTGTTGATAATGTTGACATAGCATGATCTGGTTTAGCTGGGCTCAATGTGTCTTGAATGTTATGTACTTATTAAGCATGTTGAGGTGGACAGTCTAATCCGATCGGAGGTTGATGGGTTTAAGTCAACACATTCTTATTGAATCATTGAATTTGCTTAGACCAATGTGACTTCTTGGACCTATATAATCTTGGAGCTTGATATGTTGATTTTTATATTGTTAATTATATTCAAAGTTCTTTGATTTGATCTCTATTGTTGTTGTATACTTGGATTTTATTATATATTTGGATTTTGTAGTTACTTGTTGGACATTTAACTTATTTATATTATCTCGTATTCTTTTAAAATAACATAGGTTACCGTATGAAGGATGGTATGACTAGGTGTCCAAAAAGATCTAAACAGTGCTATGATGCTATTTTGATTATTTTGAGTTAAGTACTTGTAGCTATAGTTTGTAGGATTATATTGAAATATTGTAAGTTGTTTTATATATTATACTTATTACACGTGAGTTTTGTAAATTTAAAGAATATTATTTATGATATCATGTGATTTATAAATTATTATAGATAAAAATAAACATAACATTGCGATTTGGAAAATTGAGGTCACTTGATCTAGGTCATTACAACCACAACACATGAAGTAACTATAATGGTGATTTCCTTTTACTTCTAGAAATAATTAATTATTTTTTAAAATTTAAATAAGCCTATTAACTTTAGATATTCTGAATTTATTGTGACGACCCTAATTCAAACATCATAATAAATGTGACATATAAAACTACAATTGGAATTGAAACACTGCATAAAGTTGCATTAGTAAATCCTTTCACACATCAAAATATAAATCGTTTCAAAAAGTTGTTCAAATTTGCTCCAACTTGATCTCTAGGGTAGTATCTACTCCGCAAATTTGTATATTTCATAACACGTGATTATCAACTACGGTATATAAATTAAAACAATATACTGGCCCTTGATCATGCTATAATAATTATACATATCCACGATATTAACTAATTCTTTAATTGTTTTTCTTACAACCATCAAATATGAAAATATATAAATAAATGTGGAACCCATGATTCTCCGTATGAATTCCCATCTGTCTAAAATTTCGTAAAGATCAAACTTGCTAATTTAAAAGATGAGACAACATAATGTGAGTCAAATACTTATCAAGTAAATGAAGAATTGTGTAATAAACATCAACATGGTAAAGATAAGATAAAGAAGCCAAGAGTAAATGAGCAAATGTCGAATGACTATATAAATGAACCAAACATCAAGATACCCCACTTAACAAAGTTTAGTTCCTTGAGGTTAGTTTATACTCTAATTTCATAAACTAATGCCATATTTTTACTATTTAGATTTAAGGATAGACTATTTATAAAATACCCTATAGATTGAGCCATATCTAGTATAGTTTATTACAAATGGGAGGATTCTATACAATAACATTTTAATATATTGTGACATATCAT